>JALDNG010000199.1:95000-147500 GCA_024349245.1 Neodontobutis hainanensis
ACCGGCCTCAGAGACAGGACCATCCTCAGAGACAGGACCATCCTCAGAGACAGGACCGGCCTCAGAGACAGGACCATCCTCAGAGACAGGACCATCCTCAGAGACAGGACCGGCCTCAGAGACAGGACCATCCTCAGAGACAGGACCATCCTCAGAGACAGGACCATCTCAGAGACAGGACCATCCTCAGAGACAGGACCATCCTCAGAGACAGGACCACCCTCAGAGACAGGACCATCCTCAGAGACAGGACCATCCTCAGAGACAGGACCATCTCAGAGACAGGACCGGCCTCAGAGACAGGACCATCCTCAGAGACAGGACCACCCTCAGAGACAGGACCATCCTCAGAGACAGGACCATCCTCAGAGACAGGACCACCCTCAGAGACAGGACCATCCTCAGAGACAGGACCGGCCTCAGAGACAGGACCATCCTCAGAGACAGGACCACCCTCAGAGACAGGACCATCCTCAGAGACAGGACCGGCCTCAGAGACAGGACCATCCTCAAAGTTCAAAGTTCAAAGTTCAAAGTTTTCTTTATTGTCCCTCTTGGGGAAATTAATTTTGCAGCATCATGCTCCTTAAAAAACATACAACATAGAATTACACTTCAACAACTCAAGAGCAGGATCAACAATGGAAATCACTAAAAACCAAGATAAAAATGTGCAAAATGGAATTAAAACATGAATAAAAACATTGTGCAAACAAGCAATTATTGTTGTGCAAAATGATTATAAAGTGCTAGGTGCCATTTAAGTGCCTCACAGCTGTCGGTAAAAACGACATGTTTAATCTTTTAGTCCTACAGCCCAGAGCTCTGTAGCGCCGGCCGGAGGGCAGCAGCTCAAACTCCTCTCTGAGGGGATGGTCTTGGGACTGCGCTATAGCACCAGCCTTCCTCTGCACCTGTCGGCTGTAAATGTCCTTCAGCTGAGCCTGACTCCTCCCCGAAATCTTACTGGCCACTTTAACCAGACTACCCAGTCTGTTTTTGTTGGTCAGGGAGAGGCTTCCAAACCAGGCAGCAATACCGAAGGATAAAACCGATTCAATAAAAGCACGATAAAACAATGTCATCATTTCAGTGGATATGTTAAAACTGTTCATCTTCCTCAGGAAGTACAATCGTTGTTGGACTTTTTTAGAAACAGCATCCACCCAAGGCTCAAAACACAGTTTATTGTCCAGAACGACTCCGAGATATTTGTAGCTGTCGACAGTTCAATGTCTGTGTTCTTGATGACAGTGGCTCTGGGGCAAGGTGGTGATTTGCGGAAGTCTATTTTAATTTCCTTTGTTTTTAACACATTCATATGTAAAAATGAACGGTCACACCACTGAACAAAGTCATTAAGGACTGGCCCATGGTCCTGTTCATCCCCTCTGAGCAGGCTGATGATTACAGAGTCATCTGCAAACTTTAAAATGTGTCTATCCTTGTACACACTGCGACACTGGTTTGTGTACAGAATGTACAGAAGAGGGGAGAGACAGCAGCCTTGGGGTGAACCAGTAGAGGAATAGAGCACATCAGATAAAATACCATTCACTCTAACACACTGAGGTCTGTCTAATAAAAAGTCCAATATCCAACCAACCAAGTTAAAATCAAGGTTAAAATCAGCCATAAGTCTCTCTGCAGCAGGAATGGCTGAATGGTGTTAAAAGCAGAAGTAAAATCAACAAATAAAAGTCTGGCATGTGTCTTGGCTCCATCCAGATGTTTAAGAATAAAGTGCAACAGTGTGATAACAGCATCCTCCACTCCTCTCTCAGACCTGTAAGCAAACTGCAATGGGTCTAGCTGTTCCTTGACCTGCAGTAGCACCATGTCTTTAATGATTTTTTCAAAAGTTTTCATAACCAAGGAGGTCAGAGCAACTGGTCTAAAATCATTCAAGGCTTTAGGAGTGTTGCACTTCGCCAAGGGCACAATGACTGAGTGCTTCCAAATTTTGGGGACCTTCTGTTGTAGTAAAGACAGATTAAAAATATGTTGGAAGATGCCACAAAGTTGGTAAGCACACTTTTTTAATGTCTGTCCACAGATGTTGTCTGGAGACAAGATCATCCTCAGAGACAGGACCATCCTCAGAGACAGGACCATCCTCAGAGACAGGACCATCCTCAGAGACAAGATCATCCTCAGAGACAGGACCATCCTCAGAGACAGGACCATCCTCAGAGACAGGACCATCTCAGAGACAGGACCATCTCAGAGACAGGACCATCTCAGAGACAGGACCATCCTCAGAGACAGGACCATCTCAGAGACAGGACCATCTCAGAGACAGGACCATCCTCAGAGACAGGACCATCCTCAGAGACAGGACCATCTCAGAGACAGGACCATCCTCAGAGACAGGACCATCTCAGAGACAGGACCATCTCAGAGACAGGACCATCCTCAGAGACAGGACCATCCTCAGAGACAGGACCATCCTCAGAGACAGGACCATCCTCAGAGACAGGACCATCCTCAGAGACAGGACCATCCTCAGAGACAAGATCATCCTCAGAGACAGGACCATCCTCAGAGACAGGACCGGCCTCAGAGACAGGACCATCCTCAGAGACAAGATCATCCTCAGAGACAGGACCATCCTCAGAGACAGGACCGGCCTCAGAGACAGGACCATCCTCAGAGACAAGACCATCCTCAGAGAAAGGACCGGCCTCAGAGACAGGACCATCCTCAGAGACAGGACCATCCTCAGAGACAGGACCATCCTCAGAGACAGGACCACCCTCAGAGACAAGATCATCCTCAGAGACAAGATCATCCTCAGAGACAGGACCACCCTCAGAGACAAGACCACCCTCAGAGACAGGACCGGCCTCAGAGACAGGACCGGCCTCAGAGACAAGACCACCCTCAGAGACAGGACCATCCTCAGAAACAGAACCGGCCTCAGAGACAAGACCACCCTCAGAGACAGAACCACCCTCAGAGACAGAACCACCCTCAGAGACAGGACCACCCTCAGAGACAGGACCGGCCTCAGAGACAAGACCACCCTCAGAGACAGAACCACCCTCAGAGACAGAACCACCCTCAGAGACAGGACCACCCTCAGAGACAGAACCACCCTCAGAGACAGAACCACCCTCAGAGACAGGACCACCCTCAGAGACAGGACCATCCTCAGACACAAGATCAACCTCAGAGACAGGACCATCCTCAGAGACAGGACCATCCTCAGAGACAGGACCATCCTCAGAGACAGGACCACCCTCAGAGACAAGATCATCCTCAGAGACAAGATCATCCTCAGAGACAAGACCACCCTCAGAGACAGGACCACCCTCAGAGACAGAACCACCCTCAGAGACAGGACCACCCTCAGAGACAGGACCACCCTCAGAACAAGATCATCCTCAGAGACAAGATCAACCTCAGAGACAGGACCATCCTCAGAGACAGGACCACCCTCAGAGACAAGATCATCCTCAGAGACAAGATCATCCTCAGAGACAGGAACATCCTCAGAGACAGGACCACCCTCAGAGACAAGATCATCCTCAGAGACAAGATCATCCTCAGAGACAGGACAACCCTCAGAGACAGAACCGGCCTCAGAGACAAGATCATCCTCAGAGACAAGATCATCCTCAGAGACAGGACCACCCTCAGAGACAGGACCACCCTCAGAGACAGAACCACCCTCAGAGACAAGATCATCCTCAGAGACAAGATCATCCTCAGAGACAGGACCATCCTCAGAGACAGGACCATCCTCAGAGACAGGACCATCCTCAGAGACAGGACAACCCTCAGAGACAGAACCGGCCTCAGAGACAGGACCACCCTCAGAGACAGAACCATCCTCAGAGACAAGATCATCCTCAGAGACAAGATTATCCTCAGAGACAGGACCATCATCAGAGACAGGACCATCCTCAGAGACAGGACAACCCTCAGAGACAGAACCGGCCTCAGAGACAGGACAGGTCTCAGAGACAGGACCGGTCCCAGAGACAGGACCATCCTCAGAGACAGGACCATCCTCAGAGACAAGATCATCCTCAGAGACAAGATCATCCTCAGAGACAAGATCATCCTCAGAGACAGGACCATCCTCAGAGACAGGACCATCCTCAGAGACAGGACCATCCTCAGAGACAGGACCACCCTCAGAGACAAGATCATCCTCAGAGACAGGACCGGCCTCAGAGACAGGACCATCCTCAGAGACAGGACCACCCTCAGAGACAAGATCATCCTCAGAGACAAGATCATCCTCAGAGACAGGACCACCCTCAGAGACAGGACCATCCTCAGAGACAGGACCATCCTCAGAGACAGGACAACCCTCAGAGACAGAACCGGCCTCAGAGACAGGACAGGTCTCAGAGACAGGACCGGTCCCAGAGACAGGACCATCCTCAGAGACAGGACAACCCTCAGAGACAGGACCATCCTCAGAGACAGAACCGGCCTCAGAGACAGGACCATCCTCAGAGACAGGACCATCCTCAGAGACAAGATCATCCTCAGAGACAGAACCACCCTCAGAGACAGGACAGGTCTCAGAGACAGAACCGGCCTCAGAGACAGGACCATCCTCAGAGACAAGACCATCCTCAGAGACAAGACCATCCTCAGAGACAGGACAGGTCTCAGAGACAGGAACGGTCCCAGAGACAGGACCAGTCTCAGAGACAGGACCACCCTCAGAGACAGGACCACCCTCAGAGACAGAACCATCCTCAGAGACAGAACCATCCTCAGAGACAAGATCATCCTCAGAGACAGGACCATCCTCAGAGACAGGACCGGCCTCAGAGACAAGATCATCCTCAGAGACAGGACCATCCTCAGAGACAGGACCGGCCTCAGAGACAAGATCATCCTCAGAGACAGGACCATCCTCAGAGACAGGACCAGCCTCAGGGACAAGACCATCCTCAGAGACAGAACCGGCCTCACAGACAGGACCACCCTCAGAGACAGAACCATCCTCAGAGACAGGACCGGCCTCACAGACAGGACCACCCTCAGAGACAGAACCATCCTCAGAGACAGGACCATCCTCAGAGACAGAACCGGCCTCAGAGACAGGACCATCCTCAGAGACAGAACCGGCCTCAGAGACAGGACCATCCTCAGAGACAGGACCATCCTCAGAGACAAGATCATCCTCAGAGACAGAACCACCCTCAGAGACAGGACAGGTCTTAGAGACAGAACCGGCCTCAGAGACAAGATCATCCTCAGAGACAAGATCATCCTCAGAGACAGGACCGGTCCCAGAGACAAGACCATCCTCAGAGACAGGACCATCCTCAGAGACAGGACAAGCCTCTGTGAGTTTTCAGAGCGGACCTTGGAGCAGGATTTCAGGAGAAAAAATGCTCTAGAATAAAGTTATGCATCTGTAACCTGAAAAACTGCTGTGGGTTCGGTTTTGTCTTCTGTGAAAATGTGGACAGGTTTTGTTGCTGAATTTCAAGGGAAATATTAAAAGATTAAATTCTAATGCGCCACAGTTTTCTGTGGTTCGGCTCCTCCTTCCTTCGTCTCTTTGTTCGTCTCCTGCTCCCGCCTCTGTCTCTGTGAGATATAAATGACCCTGTGAGTCTTCAGGGGCTGCAGGAGGAAATGAAAAGAGCTGGAGGAGAAAATCAGATCTGCACAAAACCGGGGGCTGCTCCATGCTTTTACTGCAATTACTTGAGACTGTGAGGTGGGTTATACCGAGAGGCAAAAGTACCAGTCACTAAATTAATGAATAAATCCATGTTCAGGATAAGGACCGGGATTAGCGTAAAGAATGGGTAAATTCAGATCTGAAAAGAATTAAGTCAGATCATAGACACTGCAAATTTCCAAAGCAGTGTTGAGAGCAGCTCATGTGGAGAAGACCAGGAAAATAACATTTAAATAAAACATGTCAAAATATCTACAAGTGTTTCAGTGTTAAAACTACTCTTTCCACTTTTACTTTTTTCTTCTCGTCCTCAATGTCTGTGGGTCTATTATGGTTCACTATCTCAGGAGTAAAAGTAATTATATATTTGGATTAAAGCTGAAAGAAAAAGAAAGAGTTAAAAATGAGTCCAGATCCAGGCCTGATAAAGCCCAGACCAGGGTTTTACACAGAACACACTGCAGACCTGGACCTGGTCTAACCCTGGACTAAAGCAGGACTAAAGCAGGTCTAAAGCAGGTCTAAACCAGGACTAAAGCAGGTCTAAACAAGGACTAAACCAGGACTAAATCTGCTCTAAACCAGGTCTAAGCCAGGACTAAACCAGGTCTAAACCAGGACTGAATCATGACTAAATCTGGTCTAAACCAGGACTAAACCAGGACTAAATCTGGTCCAAACCAGGACTAAACCAGGTCTAAAGCAGGTCTAAACCAGGACTAAACCAGGACTAAATCTGGTCCAAACCAGGACTAAACCAGGTCTAAAGCAGGTCTAAACCAGGACTAAACCAGGACTAAATCTGGTCTAAACATTGCCTTTAAGGTCTTTTCTCTAAAATGTGAGTGACTCTTAACTGATGGAGACATCTGTGTCACCTGACCTGCTGCGGGTCACCTGACCTGCAGCGGGTCACCTGTCCTGCAGCGGGTCACCTGACCTGTAGCGGGTCACCTGACCTGTAGCGGGTCACCTGACCTGCAGCGGGTCACCTGACCTGTAGCGGGTCACCTGACCTGTAGCGGGTCACCTGACCTGCAGCGGGTCACCTGACCTGCTGCGGGTCACCTGACCTGTAGCGGGTCACCTGACCTGTAGCGGGTCACCTGACCTGCAGCGGGTCACCTGACCTGTAGCGGGTCACCTGACCTGCAGCGGGTCACCTGACCTGCAGCGGGTCACCTGACCTGCTGCGGGTCACCTGACCTGCTGCGGGTCACCTGACCTGTAGCGGGTCACCTGACCTGTAGCGGGTCACCTGACCTGCAGCGGGTCACCTGACTCACACTGTCACAGTGACAGCTCTGACGTCGATAAAACCTGCTGAAATCAAACTGGACGATATCTGAACATGTGACCTTTAACAGAGTCCCAGGGGTTTAGCCCGGACTATACCAGGTCTCTCTAGGACTTCACCATTCTGACAAAGAAGGAGTTTTGTTTTTATGTTGTACAATTAGGGCCTGAGTTAACAAAACACAGATTAAGTCAACAAGGCCAGCAGAAAACGAGCACAAAGCTGATTCTTGAATGAAATCTGGTAAGATGGGGTGAGAATATATTTATATAGTGGTTGTGATCAGATTTATCACAGCTTCGAGAGATAAACCGAGTACATTATCACTTTTGAGAGAAATAAACGGTTTGTGGAGGAACGACTGCTGTTGTTTGTGCAAAGATAATGCAGCTAAAGTGCAGCTTAATCTTGTTCACTCATCTGTCTTTCCATCCAATTCTTTTGCCACAAACCCAGAACATCGAGATGTAAACGTCTAATTAAGTATTTTCCAACATTAAGTTGTTCTTTTTCCAATCTTTGATATAGCAACTAAATGATTAATGTCAGCTTCAATGGACATTGTGTCATGTTCATATTCATCAGGTACGTTTACTGCCTGTTGTCCAAACTCTCTCCAGCAACAAGACCTGCACAAACGACAGCACTATTCAGCCCCTCCTGTTGAAGACAACTCTGTTTCCTGTTGTTTCTCCTCGTTCTAAACGCCAAACAAAGCAATTCAAAAGGCGGCTGAAGTTTATTATATATTTTATTGCTTTACTTTACTGTTATTTTGTATTTTCTGATGGTCCATGTTTCACAGATTCTTGTTTATTCCCTTTTTTCAGATTCTGTAGCAGCTGCAGAAGGTGCACGAGTAATACTTATTCTCTAGAGAACAAAATTTGTAGTAAATGCTGCATCTCTTGTCTTTTTTTCTCTGCAGCGACATGAGCAGCATTCAGAGACGGAGGATTAGCAAAACATTAGCAAAGTCGCTAAATTGAGTTTAGTTTCTGTCCATCCAGCTTGAGACGAAGTTAAATAATACAAGGTTTTACTTATAACGTGTTTCTTCAAAATTCTTATTAAGCCACAGCATAGACAAGCATTTGAGATAGAGCATCGTCATGGAGACCAGGTGAGGTCTCAGGCGAGGTCTTACCTGGTTCTCGGATGAGGAGCTGGGCTGTGGCCTGAGCACTGCCTGCAGAGTTTTCAGCGACGCACTGATAAAAGCCCTCATCGGACTTCACCAGACCCAAGACCTGGAGGTTACTGCCGTCCTGAAAACCAGGAAAAACCGCGTTAGAACCAGACCGAACCACGTCTAAAAACCAGACCCGAGACCTGGAGGTTACTGCCGTCCTGAAAACCAGGAAAAACCGCGTTAGAACCAGACCGAACCACGTCTAAAAACCAGACCCGAGACCTGGAGGTTACTGCCGTCCTGAAAACCAGGAAAAACCGCGTTAGAACCAGACCGAACCACGTCTAAAAACCAGACCCGAGACCTGGAGGTTACTGCCGTCCTGAAAACCAGGAAAAAACGCGTTAGAACCAGACCGAACCACGTCTAAAAACCAGACCCAAGACCTGGAGGTAACTGCCGTCCTGAAAACCAGGAAAACCGCTAGAACCAGACCGAACCACGTCTAAAAACCAGACCCGAGACCTGGAGGTTACTGCCGTCCTGAAAACCAGGAAAAACCGCGTTAGAACCAGACCGAACCACGTCTAAAAACCAGACCCGAGACCTGGAGGTTACTGCCGTCCTGAAAACCAGGAAAAACCGCGTTAGAACCAGACCGAACCACGTCTAAAAACCAGACCCGAGACCTGGAGGTTACTGCCCTGAAAACCAGGAAAACGCGTTAGAACCAGACCGAACCACGTCTAAAAACCAGACCCGAGACCTGGAGGTTACTGCCGTCCTGAAAACCAGGAAAAACCGCGTTAGAACCAGACCGAACCACGTCTAAAAACCAGACCCAAGACCTGGAGGTTACTGCCGTCCTGAAAACCAGGAAAAACCGCTGCTAGAACCAGACCGAACCACGCCTAAAAACCAGACCCGAGACCTGGAGGTTACTGCCGCCCTGAAAACCAGGAAAAACCGGCGTTAGAACCAGACCGAACCACGCCTAAAAACCAGACCCGAGACCTGGAGGTTACTGCCGCCCTGAAAACCAGGAAAACCGTTAGAACCAGACCGAACCACGCCTAAAAACCAGACCCGAGACCTGGAGGTTACTGCCCTGAAAACCAGGAAAACCGTTAGAACCAGACCGAACCACGCCTAAAAACCAGACCCGAGACCTGGAGGTTACTGCCGCCCTGAAAACCAGGAAAACCGCTAGAACCAGACCGAACCACGCCTAAAAACCAGACCCAAGACCTGGAGGTTACTGCCGCCCTGAAAACCAGGAAAACCGCTAGAACCAGACCGAACCACGTCTAAAAACCAGACCCGAGACCTGGAGGTTACTGCCGTCCTGAAAACCAGGAAAAACCGCGTTAGAACCAGACCGAACCACGTCTAAAAACCAGACCCAAGACCTGGAGGTTACTGCCGTCCTGAAAACCAGGAAAAAACGCGTTAGAACCAGACCGAACCACGTCTAAAAACCAGACCCAAGACCTGGAGGTAACTGCCGTCCTGAAAACCAGGAAAAACCGCGTTAGAACCAGACCGAACCACGTCTAAAAACCAGACCCGAGACCTGGAGGTTACTGCCGTCCTGAAAACCAGGAAAAACCGCGTTAGAACCAGACCGAACCACGCCTAAAAACCAGACCCGAGACCTGGAGGTTACTGCCGCCCTGAAAACCAGGAAAACCGCTAGAACCAGACCGAACCACGCCTAAAAACCAGACCCGAGACCTGGAGGTTACTGCCCTGAAAACCAGGAAAAACGCTGCTAGAACCAGACCGAACCACGTCTAAAAACCAGACCCGAGACCTGGAGGTTACTGCCGTCCTGAAAACCAGGAAAAACCGCGTTAGAACCAGACCGAACCACGTCTAAAAACCAGACCCAAGACCTGGAGGTTACTGCCGTCCTGAAAACCAGGAAAAACCGCGTTAGAACCAGACCGAACCACGTCTAAAAACCAGACCCGAGACCTGGAGGTTACTGCCGTCCTGAAAACCAGGAAAAACCGCGTTAGAACCAGACCGAACCACGTCTAAAAACCAGACCCGAGACCTGGAGGTTACTGCCGTCCTGAAAACCAGGAAAAACCGCGTTAGAACCAGACCGAACCACGTCTAAAAACCAGACCCGAGACCTGGAGGTTACTGCCGTCCTGAAAACCAGGAAAAACCGCGTTAGAACCAGACCGAACCACGCCTAAAAACCAGACCCGAGACCTGGAGGTTACTGCCCTGAAAACCAGGAAAAACGCGTTAGAACCAGACCGAACCACGTCTAAAAACCAGACCCGAGACCTGGAGGTTACTGCCGTCCTGAAAACCAGGAAAAACCGCGTTAGAACCAGACCGAACCACGTCTAAAAACCAGACCCAAGACCTGGAGGTTACTGCCGTCCTGAAAACCAGGAAAAACCGCGTTAGAACCAGACCGAACCACGTCTAAAAACCAGACGTCTAAAAACCAGACCCGAGACCTGGAGGTTACCGCCGTCCTGAAAACCAGGAAAAACCGCATTAGAACCAGACCGAACCACGTCTAAAAACCAGACGTCTAAAAACCAGACCCGAGACCTGGAGGTTACTGCCGTCCTGAAAACCAGGAAAAACCGCGTTAGAACCAGACCGAACCACGTCTAAAAACCAGACGTCTAAAAACCAGACCCGAGACCTGGAGGTTACCGCCGTCCTGAAAACCAGGAAAAAACACAATGAACAATGTCTAAAAAAACAGACCAGTCCAGTCCACTTTTGAATTAATTTACCAGGCCATATTTTCTTCCATAAACATTATTACATTGGACCTGAGGCTCTAGCGTCGTTGGGAACGTGTAAGTCTATGATCTGATTAAGTTTGGGCGTTAGTTCCATTAACCATTAGGTCGTCAGGACATTGTGTGACTGGCTTAAACACTATCCTCATCGATGGACAAGAGTTGTGACAAAGTTCCATGAAAGTCCAACAGATCCTCACAGTGACCTGCTGAAGCCTTATTGTTTATAGTCCATTAATAGATTTGGTCCGGTCTAGTCCCGTTCTGGTCCGCACCTGTATTTGGTAGTAGTCCGAGGGGATGACATCCTCTCCATTCTTGAGCCATCGTACAGTGGGAGGAGGGTTCCCTGTCACAGAACAGTCCAGTTCCACATCAGTGGACTCCAGGGAGACCAAGGAGGACGGGAAAATCAGGAACTGAGGAGGGACTGAGGAGACACCAACGAAAGACCGGGTTAGAACCAGGGTTAGACCCGATTGAGACCAGAGAGAGTCCAGAGAGAGACCAGAGAGACCAGAGAGAGACCAGAGAGACCAGAGAGAGACCAGAGAGAGACATGAGAGACCAAAGAGAGTCCTGAAAGAGACCAGAGAGAGTCCAGAGAGAGACCAGAGAGACTCCTGAGAGAGACCAGAGAGAGTCCAGAGAGAGACCAGAGAGAGACCAGAGTAAGACCAGAGAGAGTCCAGAGAGAGACCAAAGAGTCCAGAGAGAGTCCAGAGAGAGACCAGAGAGAGTCCAGAGAGAGACCAGAGAGACCAGAGAGAGACCAGAGAGACCAGAGAGAGACCAGAGAGACCAGAGAGAGACCAGAGAGAGACAAGAGAGAGTCCAGAGAGAGACCAGAGTAAGACCAGAGAGAGTCCAGAGAGAGACCAAAGAGTCCAGAGAGAGTCCAGAGAGAGACCAGAGAGAGTCCAGAGAGAGACCAGAGAGACCAGAGAGAGACCAGAGAGAGTCCAGAGAGAGACCAGAGAGAGTCCTGAAAGAGACCAGAGAGAGTCCAGAGAGAGACCAGAGAGACTCCTGAGAGAGACCAGAGAGAGTCCAGAGAGAGACCAGAGAGAGACCAGAGTAAGACCAGAGAGAGTCCAGAGAGAGACCAAAGAGTCCAGAGAGAGTCCAGAGAGAGACCAGAGAGAGTCCAGAGAGAGACCAGAGAGACCAGAGAGAGACCAGAGAGACCAGAGAGAGACCAGAGAGACCAGAGAGAGACCAGAGAGAGACAAGAGAGAGTCCAGAGAGAGACCAGAGTAAGACCAGAGAGAGTCCAGAGAGAGACCAAAGAGTCCAGAGAGAGTCCAGAGAGAGACCAGAGAGAGTCCAGAGAGAGACCAGAGAGACCAGAGAGAGACCAGAGAGACCAGAGAGAGACCAGAGAGAGTCCAGAGAGAGTCCAGAGAGAGTCCAGAAAGAGACCAGAGAGAGACATGAGAGACCAGAGAGAGTCCTGAGAGAGACCAGAGAGAGTCCAGAGAGAGACCAGAGAGAGTCCAGAGAGAGTCCAGAGAGAGACCAGAGAGAGTCCAGAGAGAGTCCAGAGAGAGTCCAGAGAGAGTCCAGAGAGAGACCAGAGAGACCAGAGAGAGTCCAGAGAGAGACCAGAGAGACCAGAAAGAGACCAGAGAGAGACAAGAGAGACCAGAGAGAGACCAGAGAGAGTCCAGAGAGAGACCAGAGAGAGTCCTGAGAGAGACCAGAGAGAGTCCAGAGAGAGTCCAGAGAGAGTCCAGAGAGAGTCCAGAGAGAGACCAGAGAGAGTCCAGAGAGAGACCAGAGAGAGTCCAGAGAGAGTCCAGAGAGAGTCCAGAAAGAGACCAGAGAGAGTCCAGAGAGAGTCCAGAGAGAGACCAGAGAGACCAGAGAGAGACCAGAGAGAGTCCAGAGAGAGACCAGAGAGAGACATGAGAGACCAGAGAGAGTCCTGAGAGAGACCAGAGAGAGTCCAGAGAGAGACCAGAGAGAGTCCAGGGAGAGTCCAGAGAGAGACCAGAGAGAGTCCAGAGAGAGTCCAGAGAGAGTCCAGAGAGAGACCAGAGAGACCAGAGAGAGACCAGAGAGAGTCCAAAGAGAGTCCAGAGAGAGTCCTGAGAGAGACCAGAGAGAGTCCAGAGAGAGACCAGAGAGAGTCCTGAGAGAGACCAGAGAGAGTCCTGAGAGAGACCAGAGAGAGTCCAGAGAGAGTCCAGAGAGAGTCCAGAGAGAGTCCAGAGAGAGTCCAGAAAGAGACCAGAGAGAGACATGAGAGACCAGAGAGAGACCAGAGAGAGTCCAGAGAGAGACCAGAGAGAGTCCTGAGAGAGTCCAGAGAGAGTCCAGAGAGAGACCAGAGAGACCAGAAAGAGACCAGAGAGAGACAAGAGAGACCAGAGAGAGACCAGAGAGAGACCAGAGAGAGTCCAGAGAGAGTCCAGAGAGAGTCCAGAGAGACCAGAGAGAGACCAGAGAGAGTCCAAAGAGAGTCCAGAGAGAGTCCAGAGAGAGACCAGAGAGAGACCAGAGAGAGACCAGAGAGAATCCAGAGAGAGACCAGAGAGAGACTAGAGAGAGACCAGAGAGAGTCCAGAGAGAATCCAGAGAGAGTCCAGAGAGAGACCAGAGAGTCCAGAGAGAATCCAGGGAGAGACCAGAGAGAGTCCAGGGAGAGACAAGAGAGAGTCCAGAGAGAGACTAGAGAGAGTCCAGAGAGAGACAAGAGAGACCAGAGAGAGTCCAGAGAGAGACAAGAGAGAGTCCAAAGAAAGTCCTGAGAGAGACCAGAGAGAGACCAGAGAGAGACCAGAGAGAGACCAGAGAGAGACCAGAGAGAGTCCAGAGAGAGACCAGAGAGAGACCAGAGAGAGACCAGAGAGAGACCAGAGAGAGTCCAGAGAGAGACCAGAGAGAGCTGAGGAGGGACTAAAACAGAGACAAAGACCAGATAAGTGCGTTCACACTGATATATCTAATATATCTGTGTGAGTAAATTATTTGTAAGGTCTCTGCACATACACTTCGAGACGCAAACATTTGTCTTCTGGTGCGTTGAGCACAAACAGCACAATAGACACATTAATAAACATGAATTCACACCAGTTGAACTGCAGCCGACATTTTCTCTACAATGGTCACAAACAAACGAGATCCTTCTGTGACATTCAAGCATACAGACTGGCCAGAGACGGGGTTATTTCATCAGAGGCGCTCATCACAGTCTTTTTGTGAGGAGGTAGACACTGCTGTACACTGCTGACTCCATCGTGGGTGACTCTGGGGTGGACCTGTTCAGAGGAGTGGGCACTGAGCTGGACCTTTAATGGAAGGTTCTTTTGAAATGCTTAACCCTAAAATCACCTCTGCTCTTACGTGGCCTTGCCTTTATTGGAATAGTTCACCTCTTAGTTTTAATATTAATGTTAACAGATGATCCCTGAGAACACATTAGGTATAAAAGGGGCTGAGGTCAAATATAAAAGGCCAGGACACTGTCTTCTGTCCAAAGGCAGTGCCCCCAGAGCTCGGATTAAACCCAGGTCTCTGTCTTCTGAATCCACAACCGCCAGAAAGTTCCAAGGACCTTATGGTGTCACTAACAGGATACAAACTATTCCAAAAGTCCTACAGATGAGCTGATCAGCGAGGATTTAGGATACCCCACTATAAAACATAGTCTTAACATTTTACTTAGTGCCTATCAGATAATACGAGCCCTATTATTAAATCCTTCATGCCATCTAGAAAACTTTGTTGAAGTAGTGAAGATACTTCAGCTTAATGAAGAGAATCCAAACACAAAACACTGAAAGACCACAGAAATTGGTTATTGAACCTAAAACCTTCTTGAGTCCACCAACAGTAAAAGACGTTTCCTGGACATTTATGAGCCCTGGTTTAATCCTAGTCTCAGATTAAGTCCTGTTTCCTGTTTTTTTTTTATTTCAACCTGGTTTAGTCTAGCTTTGGTCCATTTCCACTTTTCAGTATAAAGTGAACTGATTAATCCCAGTGCATCATGGGAAGTGTAGTCAGTTCAAATGGTGCCTGTGTTTGTTGAATATAAAACAGCTCTGATTGTTTGGCCTCAGTTCTGACCTTCTTCTCTGCAACACCGGCCCTCAGCGGATTACCCATCAGGCTTTGCAGTGTGGGCTGATTACCTGTGTCCCCCCAGAGACCCCCTTTCCCATCTGGCCCCCTCCTCACCCATTCGACACGGCAACGGGCGATTAAACTGTGCTCTCAAAAGAAAATCAGACACATTGAGATGGAAATGAGACAAACACTGACCGAACAAATCCACCTCAGGCTTTAGACCTGGTTAGACCTGGTTTAGTCCTGGTTTCTGACTGCATTAATCCATTTGGGACAGGTTCAGACACGGATTTAGCTTCAGAGAATTTCAAACAAGGCAAAGTAGAAATGTCTATAATCATAATGGCTGTACAGAAAGTCTGAGTCAGATTGGATTAAACAGAGCAATACGTGTTGATTAATCCTGCTCAGATTTAAAAGTGCATTGTTCAAGAGAAAACATCTGGACACAATACGATTCAGCTGATGTTTTGGGTTTGTCTGCTGATACTAAAGTACAGATGCATGATGTAAAAAAAATCAAACTGACAACAAATACTACTGAAGGACCTGAGGATTGCATTTAGGTTAAACTGTTCAGGCTCAGTCTCAATAACGTCCTGAGTCTGAGTTCATTTGGGTTTCTGTAGTGGAACATTAGAGCTCACTTTTGAGAGAAACGCTGGAATGAAACGGGAATAGAGTAAAGGCTTTCTTTTACACCTACTGTCTGAACATTAACATAAAACGTGTCTGATCCTTGGAGCTCAGTTACTGTTTTCTAACTTTACAAGATACTCCTCATCTCAGGCTAATTAATGAAAACTCTTATCTGTTATCACCAATTTTATCGACTAATACAACGTTATTCATGCTTTATTCTGACTTACAAGTATATTCTCGTGTGTTTGTGTGTTCATGACAGACGCAGGGTTAATAACATAAATCCAAAAACACAGTCCAGGCGTGTCTCCTCGTTATAAAGTCCTATTTATTTATTTATTTATGCATTTATTTAAACCAGCATGTATCCAACAACATAAACATTTTCTTCTAATAACAAAACTAATAAGAGAACGCGACGACACAGTGGCGTTAGCTCCTGCGGGGAACGTCCCGGAGAACGCGACGACACAGTGGCTTTAGCTCCTGCGGGGAGCGTCCCGGAGAACGCGACGACACAGTGACGTTAGCTCCTGCGGGGAGCGTCCCGGAGAACGCGACGACACAGTGGCTTTAGCTCCTGCGGGGAGCGTCCCGGAGAACGCGACGACACAGTGACGTTAGCTCCTGCGGGGAGCGTCCCGGAGAACGCGACGACACAGTGGCGTTAGCTCCTGCGGGGAGCGTCCCGGAGAACGCGACGACACAGTGGCGTTAGCTCCTGCGGGGAGCGTCCCGGAGAACGCGACGACACAGTGACGTTAGCTCCTGCGGGGAGCATTTCGGAGAACGCGACGACACAGTGGCGTTAGCTCCTGCGGGGAGCGTCCCGGAGAACGCGACGACACAGTGGCTTTAGCTCCTGCAGGGAGCGTCCCGGAGAACGCGACGACACAGTGACGTTAGCTCCTGCGGGGAGCATTTCGGAGAACGCGACGACACAGTGGCGTTAGCTCCTGCGGGGAGCGTCTTGGAGAACGCGACGACAAAGTGACGTTAGCTCCTGCGGGGAGCGTCCCGGAGAACGCGACGACACAGTGGCGTTAGCACTTGCGGGGAGCGTCCCGGAGAACGCGACGACACAGTGGCGTTAGCTCCTGTAGGGAGCGTCCCGGAGAACGCGACGACACAGTGGCGTTAGCTCCTGCGGGGAGCGTCCCGGAGAACGCGACGACACAGTCGCGTTAGCTCCTGCGGGGAATGTCCCGGAGAACGCGACGACACAGTGGCGTTAGCTCCTGCAGGGAGCGTCCCGGAGAACGCGACGACACAGTGGCGTTAGCTCCTGCGGGAGCGTCCCGGAGAACGCGACGACACAGTGGCGTTAGCTCCTGCGGGGAGCGTCCCGGAGAACGCGACGACACAGTGGCGTTAGCTCCTGCGGGGAACGTCCCGGAGAACGCGACGACACAGTGGCGTTAGCTCCTGCGGGGAGCGTCTCGGAGAACGCGACGACACAGTGGCGTTAGCTCCTGCGGGGAGCGTCCCGGAGAACGCGACGAGACAGTGGCGTTAGCACTTGCGGGGAGCGTCCCGGAGAACGCGACAACACAGTGGCGTTAGCTCCTGCGGGGAGCGTCTCGGAGAACGCGACGACACAGTGGCGTTAGCTCCTGCGGGGAGCGTCCCGGAGAACGCGACGACACAGTGGCGTTAGCACTTGCGGGGAGCGTCCCGGAGAACGCGACGACACAGTGGCGTTAGCTCCTGCGGGGAGCGTCTCGGAGAACGCGACGACACGTAAAAACAATAAATACTGCTGAGGGTTGAGAATAAGGTTAAAACAATAGTATCTGGACGAAGATTTCAAGTTTCAACAACATTTCATTCCTACGACCGATGTCTTTGTTTTAACCTTTTCTTCAACGTGTCCTGGATGAATGAGATGCCCAACAGACACTGCAGACGATTGCTGTAGTCCTGATTAAGTCCTGGTTTAGTTCTCTGTTGTAGTCTCAGCTCGGCCCTCGCCTCCTGCAGCAGATTATTAAAAAAGCCACACCAAACTGAAAACTACACCTGAAGACCCTGTGTGACTTTAAACCTCTGAGTTCAGAGTCAGAGCGAAATCATGACGTCTGTCTCGTTAAACAATGTGTGATGGAATTAACAATATTTATCTGCTTTTATTTGAATTCCCATTCATGAAACAGTATTACTGCAGGTGTTAATTCTTTACCATTTTATACAATTAAATCTGTCACTTTTTAATGTGTTACCAGCAATAACTTCTTTCAGGATCAGAACGAAATCACATGAAGACCTCAGTTTTTACCTTGAACCTCATGAAAAGCTTTATTAGCCTTAAATGCACATTAGTTAATATAAATACTTGACTCAACGAACACGTCTCCTCCATGTTTCAGCTTTTCTTTTGTTGAGAGCCTGCTTCAGACGGAACACAAACACAAGCAGCCTGTTTACAGAGCGCCGTGTAAACATGGAATATAATAATAACTCCAATAATAACTGCAGGCTGTGTTCAGGCTTTATTCTGCAGCAGCTGCAGTGAGTCTGAAGGACACAAAGAACACCGGCTCAGACCTGAAGAGCTCTGTTTATTATAATCACTTAGACCTGGTGTAGACCTGGTGTAGACCTGGTGTAGACCTGGTGTAGACCTGGTGTAGACCTGGTGTAGACCTGGTGTAGACCTGGTGTAGACCTGGTGTAGACCTGATGTAGACCTGGTCTAGACCTGGTGTAGACCTGGTGTAGACCTGGTGTAGACCTGATGTAGACCTGGTCTAGACCTGGTGTAGACCTGGTGTAGACCTGGTCTAGACCTGGTGTAGACCTGGTCTAGACCTGGTGTAGACCTGGTGTAGACCTGGTGTAGACCTGGTGTAGACCTGATGTAGACCTGGTCTAGACCTGGTGTAGACCTGGTGTAGACCTGGTGTAGACCTGGTGTAGACCTGATGTAGACCTGGTCTAGACCTGGTGTAGACCTGGTGTAGACCTGGTGTAGACCTGATGTAGACCTGGTCTAGACCTGGTGTAGACCTGGTGTAGACCTGGTGTAGACCTGGTGTAGACCTGGTCTAGACCTGGTGTAGACCTGGTCTAGACCTGGTGTAGACCTGATGTAGACCTGGTCTAGACCTGGTGTAGACCTGGTGTAGACCTGGTCTAGACCTGGTGTAGACCTGGTCTAGACCTGGTGTAGACCTGGTGTAGACCTGGTGTAGACCTGGTGTAGACCTGATGTAGACCTGGTCTAGACCTGGTGTAGACCTGGTGTAGACCTGGTGTAGACCTGGTGTAGACCTGATGTAGACCTGGTCTAGACCTGGTGTAGACCTGGTGTAGACCTGGTGTAGACCTGATGTAGACCTGGTCTAGACCTGGTGTAGACCTGGTGTAGACCTGGTGTAGACCTGGTGTAGACCTGGTCTAGACCTGGTGTAGACCTGGTCTAGACCTGATGTAGACCTGGTCTAGACCTGATGTAGACCTGGTCTAGACCTGGTGTAGACCTGGTCTAGACCTGATGTAGACCTGGTCTAGCCCTGGTGTAGACCTGGTGTAGACCTGGTGTAGACCTGGTGTAGACCTGATGTAGACCTGGTCTAGACCTGGTGTAGACCTGGTGTAGACCTGGTGTAGACCTGATGTAGACCTGGTCTAGACCTGGTGTAGACCTGGTGTAGACCTGGTCTAGACCTGGTGTAGACCTGGTCTAGACCTGATGTAGACCTGGTCTAGACCTGATGTAGACCTGGTCTAGACCTGGTGTAGACCTGGTCTAAACCTGATGTAGACCTGGTCTAGACCTGGTGTAGACCTGGTGTAGACCTGGTGTAGACCTGGTGTAGACCTGATGTAGACCTGGTCTAGACCTGGTGTAGACCTGGTGTAGACCTGGTGTAGACCTGATGTAGACCTGGTCTAGACCTGGTGTAGACCTGGTGTAGACCTGGTGTAGACCTGGTGTAGACCTGATGTAGACCTGGTCTAGACCTGGTGTAGACCTGGTGTAGACCTGGTTTAGACCTGATGTAGACCTGGTGTAGACCTGGTTTAGACCTGATCTAGACCTGGTGTAGACCTGGTGTAGATCTGGTTTAGACCTGATCTAGACCTGGTGTAGACCTGGTTTAGACCTGGTTTAGACCTGTTTCAGACCTGGTTTAGACCTGTTTCAGACCTAGTTTAGACCTGGTTTAGACCTGTTTCAGACCTGGTTTAGACCTGTTTCAGACCTGGTTTAGACCTGGTTTAGACCTGGTTTAGACCTGGTTTAGACCTGTTTCAGACCTGGTGTAGACCTGGTTTAGACCTGGTTTAGACCTGGTTTAGACCTGGTTTAGACCTGTTTCAGACCTGGTTTAGACCTGTTTCAGACCTGGTTTAGACCTGGTTTAGACCTGGTTTAGACCTGGTTTAGACCTGGTTTAGACCTGGTTTAGACCTGTTTCAGACCTGGTTTAGACCTGGTTTAGACCTGCTTTAGACCTGCTTTAGACCTGGTTTAGACCTGTTTCAGACCTGGTTTAGACCTGGTTTAGACCTGTTTCAGACCTGGTTTAGACCTGGTTTAGACCTGTTTCAGACCTGGTCTAGACCTGGTTTAGACCTGGTTTAGACCTGGTCTAGACCTGGTTTAGACCTGGTTTAGACCTGGTTTAGACCTGTTTCAGACCTGGTTTAGACCTGCTTTAGACCTGGTTTAGACCTGCTTTAGACTTGGTTTAGACCTGCTTTAGACCTGCTTTAGACCTGATTTAGACCTGCTTTAGACCTGGTTTAGACCTGGTTTAGACCTGGTTTAGACCTGGTTTAGACCTGTTTCAGACCTGGTTTAGACCTGGTTTAGACCTGTTTCAGACCTGGTTTAGACCTGGTTTAGACCTGGTTTAGACCTGCTTGAGACCTGGTTTAGACCTGCTTTAGACCTGGTTTAGACCTGCTTTAGACCTGGGGTAGACCTGGTTTAGACCTGTTTCAGACCTGGTTTAGACCTGTTTCAGACCTGGTTTAGACCTGTTTCAGACCTGCTTGAGACCTGCTTTAGACCTGCTTTAGACCTGCTTTAGACCTGCTTTAGACCTGCTTTAGACCTGCTTTAGACCTGCTTTAGACCTGCTTTAGACCTGATGTAGACATCTGTCCTTTTCTTCTTTGAAATCTTTACATTCTGCTCATGTTTCTCGTCTGAGTTTTTAAATTCAAAGGCAGTGAGGAGCATAATTCTGAGACGAGTGACAGATGGAAGCATTAAACAGAGACCAGAGAGTCCCTAAAAGCACCGCAGAGACCGGACTAAAGGCTGGGCCAGTCCTGCAGAGACTGGGACAGATGGAACCAGCAGCTGCTTCAACACAAACACCAGCTCCACAGAGTCACAGGAATACAAATTATATCTGAAAAGAACTCTATAAAATCTACCATTTTTATCTCCGTGCTTTAATAAATACACAAAAGTATAATAAAGATACTGACATGAGAAGAGCCTCAATACTAGTCAGGCTTGATTGTTTTTGAGGATTTCTGATC
Source organism: Neodontobutis hainanensis (assembly GCA_024349245.1). Taxonomy (NCBI): domain Eukaryota; kingdom Metazoa; phylum Chordata; class Actinopteri; order Gobiiformes; family Odontobutidae; genus Neodontobutis; species Neodontobutis hainanensis. The sequence goes on from JALDNG010000199.1 coordinate 116,081, forward strand.
ATTCAGGAGTTAATGAAGCAGATGTAGACCAGAGTTTCCTTTAACCCAGTCAAAGGAATGTATTTTTAGATATATCTTATATTTTACCGAGGACGTTGAGTTCTGCGGTGGCGCTGATGTTGTGGCTCTTGTTGGAGGCGGTGCAGCTGTAGGTCCCAGAGTCATCGTCAGTGACGCTGCTGATCACCAGGCTGGACCCGGCCAGCAGCCAGTACTTCTTATTCCTGCAGACAAACAGAAAACTCATTATGGACACCTTTTTTTAGCACAGGGCCTAAACAACTTTACATCTTGATCGGACATGAAATGAAAAGAGTAAAGCATTGGTAATAAATGCTGTTTGAGCTTAGAAGGAATAAATGTGACACTTCATGTTTATTAACACTTATGTCCCTTTTCCTGACGGGTTTTCTGAAGCAGGTACACAGGTGAAGCACTGACCAGTTGTGGATGACCTCGTCCCCTCGCCTCCAGGTGATGGAGGGAGCGGGGAACCCAGAGGCAGAACACTCCAGAACAGCGTCTGTTCCCAGAAGAGCGCTGACGGAGGCCGGACGCTGCAGGAACACCAGGCCCCGAGGAGATCCAGGCTCTGGGACGAGAAGACGAGCCACAGGTGAGGTCACAGGTGAGTTCAGACACAGGTGAGATCACAGGTGAGTTCAGACACAGGTGAGATCACAGGTGAGGTCACAGGTGAGTTCAGACACAGGTGAGATCAGACACAGGTGAGTTCAGACACAGGTGAGATCACAGGTGAGTTCAGACACAGGTGAGATCACAGGTGAGGTCACAGGTGAGTTCAGACACAGGTGAGATCAGACACAGGTGAGATCACAGGTGAGATCACAGGTGAGTTCAGACACAGACACAGACACAGGTGAGATCACAGGTGAGATCACAGGTGAGTTCAGACACAGACACAGACACAGGTGAGATCACAGGTGAGATCAGACACAGACACAGGTGAGATCACAGGTGAGTTCAGACACAGGTGAGGTCACAGGTGAGATCACAGGTGAGTTCAGACAAAGGTGAGATCAGACACAGGTGAGTTCAGACACAGACACAGGTGAGATCAGACACAGACACAGGTGAGGTCACAGGTGAGATCAGACACAGACACAGGTGAGATCAGACACAGACACAGGTGAGGTCACAGGTGAGATCAGACACAGACACAGGTGAGATCAGACACAGACACAGGTGAGATCACAGGTGAGTTCAGACACAGGTGAGTTCAGACACAGGTGAGTTCAGACAAAGGTGAGATCAGACACAGGTGAGTTCAGACACAGACACAGGTGAGATCACAGGTGAGATCAAACACAGACACAGGTGAGGTCACAGGTGAGATCAGACACAGGTGAGATCAGACACAGGTGAGTTTAGACACAGGTGAGTTCAGACGCAGGTGAGTTTAGACACAGGTGAGATCAGACACAGGTGAGTTCAGACACAGGTGAGTTCAGACGCAGGTGAGATCAGACACAGGTGAGATCAGACGCAGGTGAGTTCAGACGCAGGTGAGATCAGACACAGGTGAGATCAGACACAGGTGAGTTCAGACGCAGGTGAGATCAGACACAGGTGAGATCAGACACAGGTGAGATCAGACACAGGTGAGATCAGACACAGGTGAGATCAGACACAGGTGAGTTCAGACGCAGGTGAGATCAGACGCAGGTGAGATACAGGCAGAAGTATGGTAAATGGAGCTACAGTTGTGCTCATAAGAATTTCTGATTTTTTTGGGCCATTTTTCAGAGAATATAAATAATAACACAAAATCTTTTCAGTCACTTATAGTTAGTGTTTGGATGAAACCATTTTTTCAAACAATTGTGTTTACTCTTTTTAAATCATAATGACAACAGAAACTACTCAAATGACCCTGATGACCTCAGACCCTCTTTCATCCAGTGCTGCTGATGTTTCTGTCTGAGTTATGAAGAAAACAAAAGAACTGTCAGAGGATCTGTGGGAAAAGCCAACTGAACTGTATAAAACAGGAAAGGGATACAAAAAGATATCCATGGGTTTGAGAATGCCAATCTACAGTGTTCAAACTCGAATCAAGGTGAGAATGAAAAGGTCAGGTAGACCAACAAAGATTTTAGCAACAACTGCAGAAAAATTACTCGGGATGCAAAGAAAAACCCACAAATAACTTCAGCTGAAATACAAGAAAAAAATAAAAAAAATGCTGTGGCTGTTTCTAGATCCACAATAAGGAGGCACTTCGCCAGAAGAAAGCCATTACTGCACAAATGTCACAAAGCATCCTGTTTACAATAAACCAAGCAGCCAGAGAACTTCTGGGACAAAGTTCTTTGGAGTGATGAGACTTTTTGGCCACAACCATCAACATTACATTTGGAGGAGTCAACAAGGCTCTGATGAAAGGACCAGTCCTACTGTGGAACATGGAGGACAGATGTGTTGAGGATGTGTGAGCTACAAAGGCTCAGGAAAAGATGAATGCAGCTATTTTTTTAGAAAATACTGGAGGAAAGTTTGCTCTCATCAGCCCTGAAGCTGTTCATGGGACGTACTTGGACGTTCCAACATGACAACGATCCAAAGAACAAGTCGACCTGTCGTTGTCTACAGCAGCAGAAAGAGAAGGTTCTGGACTGACCTCAGTCTGACCTCAGTCTGACCTCAGTCTGACCTCAGTGTCATTGAGACACTCTGAGATCTCAAACCTGCAGTTCATGTAAGAGCCAAGAATTTACAGGAACTGGAGGCTTTTTACCAAAAAGGAATGGGCAGCTTTACATTTGAGAAAATAAAGAGCCTCGTCCACAAACACCACAAAAGACTTTGTGTCATTGATGTTAAAGGTGCAGAACACAGTTTTAAGAACTGGGCTATTTAAACTTTAGATCAGGGTCATTTAGGAAGTTTCTGTTGTCATGATTTTAAAAGAGTAAACACTGTATTTCTAGTTTAGTCATTATTTTAAATTTTGTTATTGTTTTATTTTCTGTTTGTTCTTTTAAGCAGCTCTAATGGTTTTGGATCTGTAGCTCTTTTATAAAATTATATTATAAAATGATTTGAGTTGGACTGAGGTAAGGTTTTTAATTTCTCTCATGGGTTATGGTGATGTAGGAAAACCACTAGATTTTTTGGTGTCTTCTTTTCAAAATCTCCAATTTGAAAAGAGAATCCTGGTCATCTGTTCCTTGTGAAAGTAAATGTCTGGTGCTGGGTTTTTTTTAGAAAATGCGAGACCGTAAAAATGAAAGGAGTGTGTGACTTTGATCCCTGCTCCGAATACAGTTTTAATGAAGAGTTTTAAAATATTAATGGAGCTGCTTCATTAAGTTTTTATCAGATACAGAGGTCAGGGGTCACAGGAGCAAAGATCCACAGATTCCACAGAGAGTCTGAAATACGGCTCTGAGTCTGGACCTCAGTGTTTGTGAACATGTCCTGAAGCCATTTTACGTTTTTAAATAAATATGGGTAAATGTTTAGTACAGAGCTGAATAATAGAACGTTATAGAACCAGTACATTATTTAGATCCATAAATAAAGCCTAGAAAACTAACCCAGCGTCTTTTATGAATGGGAAAAAGTCAAATCTTATCAAAAAGATTACTATAGAGATAGATTGAAAGTATAAAGAAAAACCTAACTGTAGCTGAACCTCTCTTTGGGTTTTCCTTTATTACAACACTTTTAACGAAGCTGGATAAGTTCTGCTCTGATTTAAAGAAGCAGTGTGTGTATTGTGTCACCTGTGAGGACCCGTAGCTCCGCCTCCATCCCGGTCCTGGAGCTCCCGGGGTTTTCGGCCACACACCTGTAGGAGGCGGCGTCCGGGGGCTGGACCTGGCTGATCTGAAGGGCCCCGGACGGTAACAGGGCCAGCCGGGAGTCCGGGTCCGGTCTCAGGTCTAGGTCCAGTCGGTTCCTCTGCCACCGGATCACGGGCTGGGGGTCGCCCCAGACCTCGCAGCGCAGCAGGGCCGTGTCCCCCAGAAACGAGGACACAGGCTCTGTGGGGGCCACCACTCTCAAGGGGCCTACAGGAGAGAGGCACCAGTCACTTTCACATTCGGAAGTAATACTGTGGTCTGGAGACGAAACATACTTTTGTCATGTATAGAGTCAGTTCCTGTTTTATTTTGTATCATCTTTGTCTACTTTCCTGTCTGATCACCTGACCCATCCTGATGTGTCTCACCTGTGCCAAAGCTCAACTCAGACGTATTCAGGGTGATTTCCCGGACTGTCCTCTGATTTCCTGAGAAGGACCAGGCTAACATGAACACTGATTATTGCACTGAACCAGACAGAAGAAAGAGAACAGTGGCTTCAGCTCCAGACACACACAGAGCCTCATCAGCTCACGTTTGTTCCACCTTCAGGTCACACAGGTAAGAACGGATCTCAGTGGATTTGTAAAAAGGGCTTTTAACCACACCTTGATGGCTTACTTACAAAACTTTGCTTGCATTGTGTTTAAAATAAAAAGTGTGTTCAGGTTTATATCCCCTGGATTTAGTTTGAACAAAAACAAAACACAAAAGCCCCTGGTCCTGGCGATCACAACCAAACTGTCGGCCCAAAAGCTAGTGCTTTCTGCTCATTTTATTGAGTTCGACAATAATGTGTTGGATTGTTTTTTCTGCTCTCGCGAAAGTTAAACATTACAATAATTCATGAAGCCCTTCTTGTATGTGTTCATTAAGACACATGCACTGTTGGGGGGGGTCACACTTTCATGGGCCGTACCAGAGATCAGACGCCTGTGTTAATGGGGTCTCGATAAAAATCTGTCCTTCAAGCAACATACTGAGCATCTCGTACGTAAACTGAAGCTAAAGCTCGGTTTTCTTTTCAGAAACAAAGGCTGTTTCTCTGTTTATACCAGCCACTTTTTGACCTTTATTGGATTACAGCGATCTCCTTTTTCTGAATGCATCTGATCGTCTTTAAAAAAGCTGGACACGGTTCATCTCTGTGCTTTAGGTTCGATGATAAATCCTGTTCATTGTTCACAGTGAATGTTCACAGCTCTCATTTATAAATGTATTCTTACCTCATACCTGTGTGAACACCAACCGCAGTGAGCTCTGTGTTCTCAGAAGAACTCTGACGGTGTTAGAGTCAGAACAGAGTTGTTCTCTGTGCCACGGAATGAAGTGCAAAAGGACTTAAATCTATCTGAACTTGAGACTTTAGGAGAATTTAAATCTAATCTAAAGAAGCGTGAACTCACTGAGCTAGGTAAATGTAACTATTTTTAAACCTGCACACATTGACTTTAATTTTGTAAAAAAACATCCCGACATCCCGCCCTCCTCCACATACTGTCGTTGTGTCCTTGGGCAAGACACTTCACTGGAGGCAGTGAAGTTCTGTAAGACTGGTTAATAGTTTAATGTATAAAAATAAAGATTATTATCATATATTATTATTAAATAAAGGCTATAACAATCTAATAAAATCAGGTTTATCTTTATTCACATTTATCCAAGGCAACCGCACTAACAGAGTCCGTTTGAACCGCTCCAAACACGACGAGTGTGAACACAGCCTCAAGGCCAGGTTCATCAGGCTCAAAAAATACACCGTTATTTTCTGTTGAGCACTGACACCAGCGCCACTCGATGCCCTGTTCTGTTTCAAGACTCGCTGGGTTCTTTCTGCAGTAAATGAACGAAAGAGGGTTACATATCAACAGTGAGCGCTGGAGCATGAGCCACACCTGAAACTCTGTTTGATGTTAACACAAAGGTGTGTTCTGTCCACACACAGCCCCGGAGCTAATTATCTTATATTGCCAGGTTATTAACAGACAGGCCCTTTCTTCACGTTTTCTTCCAGTGTGAACTGTCTTTAGACTGAGCTTCAATGGCTTATTAACTCCATCCTTCTGAGCCACTTATACATTTCATTAGTTCGTTAGGCGTCCAGATTAGGATTTCTGTAGAAGTCGTAAAAAGCTTACAAAATCATTTATAACAGACGTGTTTCTGTATTCACACACGAAACATCACTGTAAACCTCAGAAACAGTGCTTGTGTAAAAGGGTTGCATTGTATTTATTCCACATATGCATCTGTTATACCTCTGTCTACCACTAGAGGGAATCAAGAGCTACTGTCTCTTCTGTGGACAAAATCGTGAGGAGTTGTTGAGTTGTGAAGAATATTCACGGCCTTTGTGAGGTCAGGGTCAGTCGAAAGGTTGGAAATGTACAAGGCTTTTTAATATTTTGGTGTAAGTTGTGCAGCCGACACTGAACAGCTGCAGGGTTCAGAGACGATAAGGACACACAGGGACAGACGTGAGTCGACAGTGTCCTGCTGTGTTTCAGATTCACACTGAGCTCACATTTTAAATCAAAAGAACATTCATCTGAAGAAACCTCAAGAATCCACAGTTTAGTTTTACTTCAGACATGTTTTTTAAGATTTACTGAAGATTCCATCAACAGCAGGTGGTTGTGTTTCTTCTAAAACCCAAAGCCTGTGATAAAATGCTGCCCCTGTTTCTGCGGCCAGTGTAAAGACTGATGTAAGCGTGTGTGACTGGTGCATTGTGGGACACAGTGACATCATCAGATCTGAGGCGACAGTGTTGTTGGCTCCGGCGGCGTTCTGTCGGAAAGAGTCAGCGTCAGAGCAGCGCCTCCGGAGACAAACGGAGCAGAAACATGAGTCAACAGGTTAGACTCAAACCAGTCACTTTGGGTAAAGCAGAAACAGGTTACCCCTCTGAACCTGAGCCGGTCTGTACTAGTTCCTCTCTCACGGACTTTTCCCATTACAAAGCTCGATAAATACGTTGAACACATCCTGTTTTGAGCTGAACCAGCACTAACTGAACATGTCTGTGGTGTCGGAGTCCCGAAGTGTAAAGAAACTGTCCATAAATGCACCACATGCCTTCAGGACCACGTCATTTTATACTGAAACCAAGAGAAAATAAGGCTGTGACCTGTTCTTTGACTTGAACTTGTACTTACCACCGGGAAAAACACTAAGACCTTGTCTTTATTCAAACAATCCAACAATAACAGGTTTTTAAATGTTCATAAATCTACAATTCACCAAACAAAGTCCGGGCAAACAAACTTCCCAGCACAACGCTCGAAAACCTCCACCTAACCCTCACACCTTACATTACGGAGCGGTCGGTTGTGGGTTCGATCCCTGGTCTGGCCTCCATCCGGTCAGTGTCTGTTTCTAAGTGTTAACCCTGCGACTAACTCCCGCCTCAGGACAGTGAACCTGGGGCAGGCTCCAGTCACATGACCCCTAACGGGACAAAGAGGAGGAAGATGGATGAACCACATCATCAGAAAGTCTGAGTGAGAAGTTACTCGGGTTAAAAGAGGTCCCATTGACGACCATCCTCGTCCACCCCACAGCCGTTCACTTTTATCAGATCCTTCGTGTTACCTCCAGTGCTCGTAGTAGGAGCTGCGAGACTGCTGTTGTTAAAGAGAATAAATCTGCAGTGATCAGCACCTGCTGCTTCTGTTTCCTCTGGATTCTGCTCCAAAGTCAGTCCAGTCTGCACTTTCCTCTCATTTAACCGTTTATCACAGAGCCCTGAGAAGCCGAGGCTGAACATTAACATGTGGATTTAGACACAACATTCAAGGCTTTTTAAACTTACTGCAGTGTTCGAGAATATTACGAGTTATATGGTGTCGCCCCTCTAGTGTTATTAATGAGGCGAGCAGCAGAGTTACACAAACCAAAGGCTTCATGAATCCCTCATAAAGCCTTCCGACAGATTCTCCAGAAGAACATTCAAGAAGCTTCGTACAAAACAATCACTTCAATGAAATTTAAAAAGTTACATGTTATTACGTTTGTCTAAAGGAGGCCCATTGTTTATCCGGCTCACAGCTGGCTCTAATGACCCCCGCAGAAACCCTGTCATTTAGTATTTTAAATATTATGTTCCTTGTGCTCCAGTGAAGTCTTTTTTACATGTTTCAATCAAATGTGTGTCGAGGTTTTGGAGAAACAAGGTGCTTTTACCAAACACAAGTTTACAGGAGCAGGAGTAAAAGTCTTTTTAACAGAAAAGACTCTGTGATCGGCCTCAGGAATTCTGGGCCTTTTGGTTTTTACACAATGACAGCAGAAAAGCAGACTGTGGCTTGTATTTTACTGAGTCACTGGTGGAGCATAAATGGGACATGAGACTGACTGAGACAGAGTTATTTTTGACAGAAATTCACACCAATATTTCATTTTAAATTGGAGATTTTCCTAATATTAAAGCCTGTTGTTGTTCATGTATTTATCTTCACTTCCTTTATTTCCATCTGATATTAAACCCTCTTGTTTCCGTCTTATGCATCGATCCTTGCTCCGTTTCCTCCTGAGCTTCTGTTAAATCTGTCGGAGCAGCTGCTGATGAAGAGTCAAGGACGGTTCGAGGTCAGATCAGTATCAGAGGTTATTATTATCGACTCCAGACTCCACCGACCACAGAGCATCAGAGGAACACTGACAGTCCTCACGTGTTTAATGGAACGACAAATAACTCTAAGACATTTTTAATACCAATAAGAAAACAGGAAATAGGTCAGATTCAAAACAATGTGATTGTGACTGTTTTTTTCTGACCTGAGGTGGGCCACAAGGGCGAGTCTTTGTTCGAAGGGAATACAATGATCTGAAGGAAGCATTATCAATATAGTATCTAACTCTAATAAAACTTTGACTCCAGTGGTGTTCCAGCGGTAACACTGCTAAAGTCAACACCGAAAAGTGCTTCAGCAAATGCAGCATCTTTTAAAATAAGTTGGTTTTCTTTGTTAGTTTTTTTTCAGAGCTGTTAATCTCAGGAAAAACATGGACCAAGACATTTGTGCCCCATGACTGATCAGTTTTTCAAACGTGTGTTCCTCCCTCGTCCTGAGGCCGGTTCCTGAGTCGGAGTCGGGTTAAAGGAAGACCCACTTTGGGAAGTGACATTTAAAAAGAAGTCATGTACTTCATCTGTTACACAATGAATTATTGTTATAATTTATGAGATTTTTAGTAAATCTGACACAAGCCACGTCCACACAGATATGTGCAGTTTCATTTGAGTTTTTTTAATTTTTGTTTTTGTCGTTGGGTTTGTCTAAACACTTTGTAAATCTTGTTTTAACAGTGCTTTATCAATAAAGATTAGTATTATAAGAAGACCTTGGTTGAAGTTGGTGACTGAGTGTTTTCACCTGCGACTGTGACTTTAGCGGTCCTGCTGACGATGCTGCCGACGGCGTCTAAGGAGGCCATGCACTGGTACAGCCCCTCGTCCGGACGCTGGTGCCTGGAGTGGACCACGTTGTGAATGACCAGGGAGCCGTTCGCCGCCTGCGTTCGCCGCTCGTCTACGAAGGAGCTCAGAAGGACGCCATCTTTCCTCCAGGACACGGTGGGCGGAGCCAGGGACGGCCAATCGGAGCGCGCCTCACAGTCGAGCTGCAGGACGCCGCCGCGGACCGTCACCGTGTCCTGGGGCTCACGGACGAACGAGAAGTCGATGAAACCCAACGAGTCTGAAGGAAAAGAGAAGAGGATGAACACAGTTGAACAAGAACTAAACCCGGATTCAATGCACGTTTGAGAATGTCTAAAGTCTCGTTTGGACCACAAGGTTTGAAGAGGAAAAAAGAAGAAACAAAGTGCATCTCTTAAGACAAAAAACAAACTAGTACGAGAAAAACACTACTGGGGAGATTATTTCCGATTAAATGTGAGTGAACATAATTTTATAAACAGGCTGCACCTCTCCAACGAGACTGGAAAGAGTAAAAAAATCTAAATCTAAAATGTTCAAAAAGGTTTCTTTATGTCTGCCGTGTTGAAAGAGTTCAAATAAATGTGTGTCTGTCAGTGCCTGATTAACTGCTGATAATATGAACGAAAGGATCATTTATTCATTTATAACACGTCCGCTTTGCTTTGGACCTAATTTTCAAATATTCTTTGTAAACCTCATAAAATAAAATGTCCTGCTCTTGTTTACACTCATAAAATATAATATTTTCTCCCTTTTTTCTTTTGTCTCTCTTTGAAAAACAGAATCAAATGTGTCTCCAGCCGACTCTGCGGTCGTCACAAATATCTATAAAACTCACTCTGAATATGAACTGAGCCAGAATCTTCCATTTTTCTTGGTCTACGCTCTCAGTGTTTTCTCAGTAACACATCTGCGGAGGGTAATGATCCTGGTTCAGAGTCGAGAACCAGACGAGGCTGATTAAGACCAATGGCTTTGACAACGTCAGACTCAGAGGCTGTTCCTAAGGTTCTCAGGACTTTCCTCTGGTTCTTCCGAGGCTCCACACTGTCACACATTTCGGTCCGTGCTCCCAAACCTGGGCTCTGTCATTGGCCCTTTTCTCTCTAACACAGCAACATGTACGATTCTGGCTTTGGGAGAAACTAAAAGAGATAACGTGGTTGTGGAGTTGAAACAACACTTAGGATCCTTTTAAATGTGTCCAGGTTAAACGCTCTCTCTAAAGGATCTTTGAATTTGGAAGTCTTGCGTCTGGTTTTCTCTGGTCTTCTCGGAACAAACCCGTCTCTTCCTGTTTCTTCCTGTGATGAGTGTAAAGCGGTTTGTCTGACTTGGTCTCGTCTCTGATCGTCACCACGCGCAGTTTTGTACGTCTTCAGAAAACACTCTGATCTGACAGACACTGGGGAATCCTACAGCGGCTCTGACATCGAACACACCTCCGCTCTCTTCATCTTCGGCGCCGTTTATTTAATATTTACTGTCATTTTCTCGTTTCATGTTCCATGTAGCTCTAACACAAGTCCTCTGATCTGTAGTCGTTTTCAGTTAAAGTTCCTGTTTAGTCTTTTTGTTGTTTTATTATTAATATACTAATGTTGTTTTTACTGCACATGGGGCTTAATCCCATGAGACCTGACTCACATTAACTCCTTTAAAAATGATCACGTCAAGCGTCAACGTTCTAATTTTGGTTTATCCATTTATCCATCCATTTAAATCTACTGCTTCGACATCTTTTCCTGATGACTGCTACACTTTTTGTGCTAAGTCACAAGAAGAGAAAGGGAAATCAAGAGAAAGGGGTTTTATTTTGGGCTCAAGTGCAGATAGTAAAATCTGAAGTTTTTTGTTTGAGTTGCTTTCTCACACTTCCTTTATGCCTTTCAGTTGAACTGAGAATATAAAAGGATTGTCCGTTGTGTTGTTTTTGTTGAAACATGAACATGGCTAAGGTGTTGATGCAATAGAGACATGTTAATGGCTCCTTTTATCTGCTTTTTAATTGTTTGTCAGAGAAGCTAGTTTTGTTTAAAGGCAGAGAAACAGGTTGGAAAAAGAATTCAGTGGCACAGGACCAAAGCTCAGACTGAAGCAGGACTGAGATTAAGTTTAGAGTAAATAAGCAGAAGGTCGATGCTAAAGTGTCACAGTCACAGTCTGAGCCGTGTCAAAAGCAGCAGATTTGTGTGTGACGTTAATAAAGCGTGTGTCTCTTCACTCGTCATTAGAGCCGTTAATAAAAGAGGCAGCGGTTAATTACAGCAGTGACAGTTAATTATCCACCGCTCGGCCTCATTTAGACTCGTTTAGATCCTCCTCAGAGACGAAAGCACACAGACTCTCACTGCTGCAGTCGCTGGCATTCACACGGCTTCAGCAGAGTGACGCCTCTTACTGTGTTACTGAGAGGATCTACGGCTGACGTCTAAACCAGGAACAAACCAGGTCTAAACCAGGTCTAAACCAGGTCTAAACCAGGTCTAAACCAGGAACAAACCAGGTCTAAACCAGGTCTAAACCAGGTCTAAACCAGGTCTAAACCAGGAACAAACCAGGTCTAAACCAGGTCTAAACCAGGTCTAAACCAGGTCTAAACCAGATCTAAACCAGGAACAAACCAGGTGTAAACCAGGACTAAACCAGGCCTAAACCAGGTCTAAACCAGGTCAAAACCAGGAACAAACCAGGTCTAAACCAGGACTAAACCAGGCCTAAACCAGGTCTAAACCAGGTCTAAACCAGGTCTAAACAAGGTTTAAACCAGGAACAAACCAGGAACAAACCAGGTCTAAACCAGGACTAAACCAGGCCTAAACCAGGTCTAAACCAGGTCTAAACCAGGTCTAAACCAGGTTTAAACCAGGAAAAACCAGGTCTAAACCAGGTCTAAACCAGGAACAAACCAGGTCTAAACCAGGTCTAAACCAGGTCTAAACCAGGTCTAAACCAGGTCTAAACCAGGAACAAACCAGGTCTAAACCAGGTCTAAACCAGGTCTAAACCAGGTCTAAACCAGGTCTAAACCAGGAACAAACCAGGTCTAAACCAGGTCTAAACCAGGTCTAAACCAGGTCTAAACCAGGTCTAAACCAGGAACAAACCAGGTCTAAACCAGGAACAAACCAGGTCTAAACCAGGTCTAAACCAGGTCTAAACCAGGTCTAAACCAGGAACAAACCAGGTCTAAACCAGGTCTAAACCAGGTCTAAACCAGGAACAAACCAAGAACAAACCAGGTCTAAACCAGGAACAAACCAAGAACAAACCAGGTCTAAACCAGGTCTAAACCAGGTCTAAACCAGGAACAAACCAGGAACAAATCAGGTCTAAACCAGGTCTAAACCAGGTCTAAACCAGGAACAAACCAGGAACAAACCAAGACTAAACCAGGTCTAAACCAGGTCTAAACCAGGTCTAAACTCTGGACATGTCTAAACTCTGGACAGGTCTAAACTCTGGACAGGTCTAAACTCTGGACAGGTCTAAACTCTGGACAGGTCTAAACTCTGGACATATATTAGAGTCCAAGTCTTTTTATTTTGTAAAAGTCCTTAGACTCAGGATTCATGTGAAGTGTTAAAAACCACAGAGTCTGGTGTTAGATCCAGACAAACGGAGCAGAAAGTGTGTTTGTGGGTCAGATCTCAGCAGGAGCGTGGTCTGCACTGTCCCCACAGAGACCGGACTAAAACCCCCGAGACCGACCACAAAAACCTCCTAAACCCGGTCTGAGGAGGATTAGATCAGACTGATATCCAGCATCAGCAGCAGACTCTCAGAAAACAGAGACTGAGAAACATAATCAGCCCAAAAACACAAGACTCCATGATCTTTAAGACGCCTAAAATCTGTTGAGTCGTTTTAAAGCTTTAGTGTAACCAAAAAGATTTCAGCTCATAGACCAGGTCCGGACTCACCGAGACAGAGTTAGTCCGGTCTTAGACCAGGTCCGGACTCACCGAGACGGAGTTAGTCCGGTCTCAGACCAGGTCCGGACTCACGGAGACAGAGTTAGTCCGGTCTCAGACCAGGTCCGGACTCACCGAGGCGGAGTTAGTCCGGTCTCAGACCAGGTCCGGACTCACGGAGGCAGAGTTAGTCCGGTCTCAGACCAGGTCCGGACTCACGGAGGCAGAGTTAGTCCGGTCCTAGACCAGGTCCGGACTCACCGAGACGGAGTTAGTCCGGTCTCAGACCAGGTCCGGACTCACCGAGACGGAGTTAGTCCGGTCTCAGACCAGGTCCGGACTCACGGAGGCAGAGTTAGTCCGGTCTCAGACCAGGTCCGGACTCACGGAGGCAGAGTTAGTCCGGTCCTAGACCAGGTCCGGACTCACAGAGGCGGAGTTAGTCCGGTCCTAGACCAGGTCCGGACTCACGGAGGCAGAGTTAGTCCGGTCTCAGACCAGGTCCAGACTCACGGAGGCAGAGTTAGTCCGGTCTCAGACCAGGTCCGGACTCACCGAGACGGAGTTAGTCCGGTCTCAGACCAGGTCCGGACTCACGGAGGCAGAGTTAGTCCAGTCCTAGACCAGGTCCAGACTCACAGAGACAGTGTTAGATTTTGAATGTAATATAGAATGATAGAACTTGGGGAGTTTGAAATATAAAAACATTTAATTATGTTGAGCATATTGAACATCAGTCTGATTAACCCACTCATTTTCCAAAATGTTACTGATTTAACATTTCCCCGACTGCATTAGCTTGACAGACACATTTTTTTCCACACACGGTCTGATTAGCCCAGTTCTTTTCGTTCTTCTAAAACCAGATTTGACTGACCCCAGCAGCACTGCCTCGGGCCCCGTTTCAGAAGCAGCTCTTTCTGTGAATTTCTGGCCCAGGCTCTGCTGAAGAAGAGGGAAGTTATTCTGACTGAAAACCCTCGTCACAGTGAATCCACGGCCTTTTGTTCAGTAAACGCTGCAGATGAAAGGCACCAATCACTGGGTTTTTAGCTTAATTCTCGCCTTTTTTCTGCTTTAATCTTCCGTCTTTCATTTAAGAGGCGTTGTTTCGGGAAAATGTGGCAATGATTCAGAACGGGCTGAATGTTGGACGGTTATGAAATAAATGGAATACATTTTAAGGAAGTTTGTTACAGTAATTATTTTAGCTTTAAATGCACAGAATATGTCGACAGTTTTAAAGAAGAATTGAGGCTGTTTAAAATATTGTCAGAATATTAAGCTTTAAGCAGCTAAACAGTGGAGTTAAACCAGGACTTACCAGGACCAAGACCAGAGATGAGGACATGTTAGAGTGACCTCACATCACCACCAACTCCGACCAACAAAGATTCTAAAAACAATGCTAAGCCAATTGTCTAAAGTCGGAGCATTTAAGTTTAGCCGCTTCTTAGTAATAGCCTTCTGGGCTGCACATCTCCAGAATTACTGCTGACGACACCAACTCTGCCATCAAAACGATCAACTCTGCCACCGAAACTATCAACTCTGCCACCGATACTATCAACTCCTCCACCGACGACACCAACTCTGCCACCGACAACACCAACTCTGCCACTGATAATATCAACTCCTCCACCGACAACACCAACTCTGCCATCAAAACGATCAACTCTGCCACCGAAACTATCAACTCTGCCACCGATACTATCAACTCTGCCACCGATACTATCAACTCCTCCACCGACAACACCAACTCTGCCACCGACAACACCAACTCTGCCACTGATACTATCAACTCCTCCACCGACAACACCAACTCTGCCATCAAAACTATCAACTCTGCCACCGAAACTATCAACTCTGCCACCGAAACTATCAACTCTGCCACCGAAACTATCAACTCTGCCACCGATACTATCAACTCCTCCACCGACGACACCAACTCTGCCATCAAAACGATCAACTCTGCCACCGAAACTATCAACTCTGCCACCGAAACTATCAACTCTGCCACCGATACTATCAACTCCTCCACCGACAACACCAACTCTGCCACCGACAACACCAACTCTGCCACTGATACTATCAACTCCTCCACCGACAACACCAACTCTGCCATCAAAACTATCAACTCTGCCATCAAAACTATCAACTCTGCCACCGAAACTATCAACTCTGCCACCGAAACTATCAACTCTGCCACCGAAACTATCAACTCTGCAACCGATACTATCAACTCCTCCACCGACGACACCAACTCTGCCACTAACAACACCAACTCTGCCACTGACAACACCAACTCGGCCACCGACAACACCAACTCTGCCACTGATACTATCAACTCCTCCACCGACAACACCAACTCTGCCACTAACAACACCAACTCTGCCACCGACAACACCAACTCTGCCACTGATACTATCAACTCCTCCACCGACAACTCCAACTCTGCCACCGAAACTATCAACTCTGCCACCGAAACTATCAACTCTGCCACCAAAACTATCAACTCTGCCACCGAAACTATCAACTCCTCCACCGACGACACCAACTCGGCCACCGACACTATCAACTCTGCCACCGAAACTATCAACTCCTCCACCGACAACACCAACTCTGCCACTGACAACACCAACTCTGCCAATGACAACACCAACTCTGCCACTGACAACACCAACTCGGCCACTGACAACACCAACTCGGCCACTAACAACACCAACTCTGACAATAACGATACCAACTCTGACAATAACGACACCAACTCCTCCACTGCCGACAACAACTCTGCCAATAACAACACCAACTCTGCCAATAACGACACCAATTCTGCCAATAACGACACCAACTCTGCCCATAACGACACCAACTCTGCCCATAACAACACCAATTCTGCCAATAACGACACCAACTCTGCCAATAACGACACCAACTCTGCCAATAACGACACCAACTCTGCCCATAATGACACCAACTCTGCCAATGACGACACCAACTCTGCCAATAACGACACCAACTCTGCCAATAACGACACCAACTCTGCCAATAACGACACCAACTCTGCCCATAACGACACCAACTCTGCCAATAACGACACCAACTCTGCCAATAACGACACCAACTCTGCCCATAACGACACCAACTCTGCCCATAACGACACCAACTCTGCCCATAACGACACCACCTCTGCCAATAACGACACCAACTCTGCCAATAACGACACCAACTCTGCCCATAACGACACCAACTCTGCCACCGACGACACCAACTCTGCCAATGACGACACCAACTCTGCCAATAACGACACCAACTCTGCCAATAACGACACCAACTCTGCCAATAACGACACCAACTCTGCCCATAACGACACCAACTCTGCCCATAACGACACCAACTCTGCCAATAACGACACCAACTCTGCCACCGACGACACCAACTCTGCCAATAACGACACCAACTCTGCCACCGACGACACCAACTCTGCCACCGACGACACCAACTCTGCCACCGACGACACCAACTCTGCCACCGACGACACCAACTCTGCCACCGACGACACCAACTCTGCCACCGACGACACCAACTCTGCCACCGACAACACCAACTCTGCCACTAACAACACCAACTCTGCCACCGACAACACCAACTCTGCCACTGATACTATCAACTCCTCCACCGACAACTCCAACTCTGCCACCGAAACTATCAACTCTGCCACCGAAACTATCAACTCTGTCACCGAAACTATCAACTCTGCCACCGAAACTATCAACTCTGCCACCGAAACTATCAACTCCTCCACTGACGACACCAACTCGGCCACCGACACTATCAACTCCTCCACCGACAACACCAACTCTGCCACTGACAACACCAACTCTGCCACCGACAACACCAACTCTGCCACTGATACTATCAACTCCTCCACCGACAACACCAACTCTGCCACTGACAACACCAACTCGGCCACTGACAACTCCAACTCTGCCACTGACAACACCAACTCTGCCACCGACAACACCAACTCTGCCACTGACAACACCAACTCGGCCACTGACAACTCCAACTCTGCCACTAACAACACCAACTCTGCCACTAACAACTCCAACTCTGCCACTAACAACACCAACTCTGCCACTAACAACACCAACTCTGCCACCGACGACACCAACTCTGCCACCGGCGACACCAACTCCTTCACAGGCGACACCAACTCTGCCACCGACGACACCAACTCTGCCACCGACGACACCAACTCTGCCACCGACGACACCAACTCTGCCACCGACGACACCAACTCTGCCAATGACGACACCAACTCTGCCAATGACGACACCAACTCTGCCAATAACGACACAAACTCTGACAATAACGACACCAACTCTGCCAATAACGACACCAACTCCTCCACTGCCGACAACAACTCTGCCAATAACAACACCAACTCTGCCAATAACGACACCAACTCTGCCACCGACGACACCAACTCTGCCACTGACGACACCAACTCTGCCAATAACGACACCAACTCTGCCAATAACGACACCAACTCTGCCACCGACGACACCAACTCTGCCACCGACGACACCAACTCTGCCACCGACGACACCAACTCTGCCAGCGACGACACCAACTCTGCCACCGACGACACCAACTCTGCCACCGACAACACCAACTCTGCCACTAACAACACCAACTCTGCCACCGACAACACCAACTCTGCCACTGATACTATCAACTCCTCCACCAACAACTCCAACTCTGCCATCGAAACTATCAACTCTGTCACCGAAACTATCAACTCTGCCACCGAAACTATCAACTCTGCCACCGAAACTATCAACTCCTCCACCGACGACACCAACTCGGCCACCGACACTATCAACTCCTCCACCGACAACACCAACTCTGCCACTAACAACACCAACTCTGCCACTAACAACACCAACTCTGCCACTGATACTATCAACTCCTCCACCGACAACACCAACTCTGCCAATGACGACACCAACTCTGCCAATGACGACACCAACTCTGCCAATAATGACACCAACTCTAACAATAACGACACCAACTCTGCCAATAACGACACCAACTCTGCCAATAACGACACCAACTCCTCCACTGCCGACAACAACTCTGCCAATAACAACACCAACTCTGCCAATAACGACACCAACTCTGCCACCGACGACACCAACTCTGCCACCGACGACACCAACTCTGCCAATAACGACACCAACTCTGCCAATAACAACACCAACTCTGCCAATAACGACACCAACTCTGCCAATAACGACACCAACTCTGCCACCGACGACACCAACTCTGCCACCAACGACACCAACTCTGCCACCGACGACACCAACTCTGCCACCGACAACACCAACTCTGCCACCGACAACACCAACTCTGCCACTGATACTATCAACTCCTCCACCGACAACTCCAACTCTGCCACCGAAACTATCAACTCTGCCACCGAAACTATCAACTCTGTCACCGAAACTATCAACTCTGCCACCGAAACTATCAACTCTGCCACCGAAACTATCAACTCCTCCACCGACGACACCAACTCGGCCACCGACACTATCAACTCCTCCACCGACAACACCAACTCTGCCACTGACAACACCAACTCTGCCACCGACAACACCAACTCTGCCACTGATACTATCAACTCCTCCACCGACAACACCAACTCTGCCACTGACAACACCAACTCGGCCACTGACAACTCCAACTCTGCCACTGACAACACCAACTCTGCCACCGACAACACCAACTCTGCCACTGACAACACCAACTCGGCCACTGACAACTCCAACTCTGCCACTAACAACACCAACTCTGCCACTAACAACTCCAACTCTGCCACTAACAACACCAACTCTGCCACTAACAACACCAACTCTGCCACTGACAACACCAACTCTGCCACCGACGACACCAACTCTGCCACCGGCGACACCAACTCCTTCACAGGCGACACCAACTCTGCCACCGACGACACCAACTCTGCCAATAACGACACCAACTCTGCCAATAACGACACCAACTCTGCCAATAAGACTAGTTTCCTGCTGTCACTGTGTCTTTGTTGATTAATGTAGCGTCACTAATGAGTCCCAGTTTTATCTGGTCACTTCTGTTTTGATCTGAAGCTGTACGGAGATGATGTGGAGGGACGAGCCAAGTGCCATTTGATTTTCCCGTAGGAATGGTTCGACTTTGCAAAAACTCATTTTATTAAAGCTTCCATCTTATTTTCTCTCTCATAACTCTTGTCTGGTTCCAGTCTGTTTTGGATATGACTTGTTTTTCTGTAAAAATGATGGGTTGTTGTGTGAGACACCAAGCAGCACGAGCCTGCCCCCTGACCTCTGACCTGTGGAAATGGTTTCCCGCAGAAGGACTGTCATTGACAGAAAACCCATTATCGCCTCTGTCTCTGGTTCTTTATTCTCACTCTTCACATCATTTATCACCTCGAACAAACTGTAAAAGGGCAACACTGGATAGAACTCACACTCCCAGAACGCACCGGGGCTCTGTAGTTTCAGGGAAATACATTTAGTTTCCTGTTTAGACCTGAATTCAAAGATTTTTTATTTTGTAATCATGTTACTTTGAAAATAAAGGGATGTCATTTTTGTTGCTTAGAGAAAAATCTTTGTTATTTTTTTTTCTAGTCTTGGTTTAGTCCTGGTTTGGACTTATTAAGACAGGTTTTAGACCTGGTTTAGACCTTATTTAGACCGACAGAAGGAAGAGCGTTTATGGGTGACAGCTCTGGATCCTCATCATCCTCAGCCTTTAACCTGCTGCTCTCTGTCTTCAACCGATCGATTATATTGATCTGAGCCGTTCTCTCACTGCAGAGCACTGGACTGGAATAAAACTGGACTAAACCAGGTCTGAACCTGGTCCGAACCAGGTCTGAACCGGGTCTAAACCAGGACTAAACCGGGTCTAAACCAGGTCTAAACCAGGTCTGAACTGGGTCTGAACTGGGTCCGAACCAGGTCTGAACTGGGTCTAAACCAGGACTAAACCAGGTCTAAACCAGGTCTAAACCAGGTCTGAACCAGGTCTGAACCGGGTCTGAACCGGGTCCGAACCAGGTCTGAACCGGGTCTAAACCAGGACTAAACCAGGTCTAAACCAGGTCTAAACCAGGTCTAAACCAGGTCTGAACCAGGTCTGAACCGGGTCCGAACCAGGTCTGAACCGGGTCTAAACCAGGACTAAACCGGGTCTAAACCAGGTCTGAACCGGGTCTAAACCAGGTCTGAACCAGGTCTGAACCAGGTCTAAACCAGGTCTAAACCAGGTCTAAACCAGGTCTGAACCGGGTCTAAACCAGGTCTGAACCAGGTCTGAACCGGGTCTAAACCAGGACTAAACCAGGTCTAAATCAGGTCAGAACCAGGCCTGAACCGGGTCTAAACCAGGTCTGAACCATGTCTAAACCAGGACTAAACCAGGTCTAAACCAGGTCTAAACCAGGACTAAACCAGGTCTGAACCCGGTCCGAACCAGGACTAAACCAGGTCTAAACTGGACTAAACCAGGTCTGAACCGGGTCTGAACCATGTCTAAACCACCAGGTCTGAGTCAGGTCTTAACTAGGTCTAAACCGGGTCTGAACCGGGTCTGAACCAGGTCTGAACCAGGTCTGAACCAGGTCTAAACCAGGACTAAACCAGGTCTAAACCAGGTCTGAACCGGGTCTGAACCGGGTCCGAACCAGGTCTGAACCAGGTCTAAACCAGGACTAAACCAGGTCTAAACCAGGTCTGAACCGGGTCTGAACCGGGTCTAAACACAAAAGTAATGGATATGAATCATTTGCTGAAGTTAAAACACATATTCGAGGTCAAGGTCTTGAGCTGATTTTTAAAACTAAGACGTCCAAAAAGACGAAAAGGAGTGTCTTTGGTTATGTTGTCTTTTTAAAATTCAATCAAAGAAAAACAGCAGGAATTACCATGAATTAAAAAGAAAAAGAACAAAATCCATTGCAGGATCCATTTTGACAACTTCTCAAATTAAAACGGCTTTAAATTTAAATTATTGGTGAAAAATTGTACTGGTCTAAAGAAGAAAATCATGGATAAACAAAAACAAATACTAGACTGTTTCTACACTGTAAAAAATAAATGATCTAAATTATTTTCACTGTAAAACATGGTAACATTAAACTTAAATATACTGTAAAAACACAACACCAATATTTATAGTATATACATATACTAAACATGTACAATAAATATACTATAAATGTACTTTAAATATTCTTTAAATGTACAATAAATATACCATAAATATACTATAAATGTACTTTAAATATTCTTTAAATGTACAAAAAATATACCATAAATATACTATAAATGTACTTTAAATATTCTTTAAATGTACTATAAATATACCATAAATATACTATAAATGTACTTTAAATATTCTTTAAATGTACAAAAAAATACAATAAATATACTATAAATGTACTTTAAATATTCTTTAAATGTACTATAAATATACCATAAATGTACTTTAAATATTCTTTAAATGTACAAAAAATATACCATAAATATACTATAAATGTACTTTAAATATTCTTTAAATGTACAATAAATATACCATAAATATACCATAAATGTACATTAAATATTCTTTAAATGTACAAAAAATATACCATAAATATACTATAAATGTACTTTAAATATTCTTTAAATGTACAATAAATATACAATAAATATATAATAAATGTAGAATGATTATACTAGAAATATTGTATAAATGTGTTTTTGATTAGGTTTAGTCTTGGTTTAGTACTGAGTGGGACCTGGTTTAGTCCTGGAGATAATTGACCCACATTAGTGACACTGACAGATGTAGGTCTCAGCTGGACTTGACTCTCAGGCGGACTCGAGTCTCAGGAGGCTCACGTTTGGAGCCAGAGTACAGTCTGACACAGTTCCCTGTGTTGCTTTGGGAGCATGAGAGTGTGCAGAGTACAGTAAGTGATGTGATGACAGTAGTATTTAACTCTCTGGACCCGACGCTGCAGAACATCAATCTAAAAAAACATTATAAATCTTTTAAACGGAGTGTAATATATCCTAACCATAAACCACTCAAACAGCTCAATACAGTCATACCTGCAGCTCTGAAACTAACTCCAGGAAAACAGCTGCAGCAGAGGCTTTAAGGACGTTGTTTCCAGTAGGGGGCGCTGTGGTTTGAGCTGTTAGTGTGTGACCCCAGTGAGTCTCAGGAACCTCTCTGTTTCTGAGGAGAGACAGAGAGACAGGGGCCAGAGCTGTCACTGTGGGGCCCCTGGGGTCTCCAGGACTAAACCAGGACTAAACCAGGACTAAACCAGGACTAAACCAGGACTAAACCAGGACTAATAAAGCTTCTTTTTTTTTTAGAAAATGCAAGCTCAGTCTATTTTCAAAAGTCTTATAAGGCATTTTTTTCTTCCTTTCTTTGGTTGTTTCCATCTTTTCTAATTCATTTAATCGTTTATTTATTTTGGGCAAATTGGGATGATTTATTTTTTAGAGAAGCGTGTCTGAACGTGTTTTTCCTCGTAGCTCTTTCAACACAAACACCAACATATTACCAAAATATCTAATGACAAGCCGACAAGAGCTCGAGACAGTGAGAGGCGCTGAGGGACTGAGGAGGAAGAGGAGCAGATGAAGGTCAGATGAATATGGATCAGTCACAGCCTGAAGGACAGTCTTCAGTGGTTTGTTTCTGACTCGCTCCAGAGGGAAGTCCAGGACTGACCCAGAGGTATTTATCAGACACAGAAAACAGGGCTTTTCCAAAAGCACTTGAACACACCACGTCAGCCGCGTACGAACCGTTTTCTGACACCAGCCTCCACCCAGGCCCAGGAACCACTCGATCTACCGAGCTACAGCCGAGGAAACACAGGAAATAGGAACCAAATGTCAAAATAAACCTCTGGTACACTATCAAAATAAAGGCTCAGTAAAACAGCGCTGATGTAACGCTCCAGGACGACCAGAACATTTCGGTTCATTTAAGAAACCGAACGCCATGACCTTAGATGTAGGTTTAGATGTAATTACCCAGAGTGCATCTGGATTTTCTCTGTCCAGCAGCAGTTAAGCACGCCACTATGGCGTCCATCTTGTTTTTGGTCGACGAAGTACGGTTGTCTTCATCACTAAACTATAAATAAATATAACAAACTCTACAACTACATGGATAATAAGATATGGCCTTTATTATTTGTTAAAATATCCTTGTATCTTTGAAAAAGGTTTATTAGTTTAAACCTAAGGATAACTTCCTCCAAAATATACTTCTCAATGAGAACCAGTTCTAATAAAAGACACAGATGTCGGTAAAACAGAGCGGTTTCCACGAGCGGCCGAGCAGGAAACACTCTGGTGTAAACGTGGTTTTTAGCTTTTACTTTTTAAAGTTTTACAACATTTCAGGACAAAACGAGCCACAAACAGGGGCCAGAGGCAGCGTGACCCAGGGCTCTAAAAAACCTCGAGCCGTCTGCAGGGCACTAACAGAAAAGAGCGTCTGAACTTTTCAAATGGAATAAAGACGTTTAATACAAGAGAAATAAATAATGCAAAAAAAAACAGGATTAAATTAGGACTAAAGTCTTAAAAAAGCATTTTAAAGCAAGAGAACACACTGATGTTCAACTGTGACCAATCGACCAATCAGAGACGAGACAGGCTGCACAACTGTTCTCCCCCGGGACCCCCCCCCAGACCCCCCCCAGACCCCCAGAGTCTCCTTTAGACCTCGTTTAGACCAGGCTCAGACCCAGCTCTGACAGAATGTTGTTGAATTGAACCAAACACAGCCATCAATCACTAACCGTCTGAGGTCAAAGGTCAGCAGGGAAATCCACAGCTGTTAATGGACCACAGTCTAAACCAGGACTAAACCAGATCTAAACCAGGACTAAACCAGATCTAAACCAGGACTAAACCAGATCTAAACCAGATCTAAACCGGGACTAAACCAGATCTAAACCAGACCTAAACCGGGACTAAACCAAATCTAAACCAGACCTAAACCGGGACTAAACCAAATCTAAACCAGGACTAAACCAGATCTAAACCAGGACTAAACCAGATCTAAACCTGACCTAAACCGGGACTAAACCAGATCTAAACCAGACCTAAACCGGGACTAAACCAGATCTAAACCAGGACTAAACCAGATCTAAACCAGACCTAAACCGGGACTAAACCAGACCTAAACCGGGACTAAACCAGATCTAAACCTGACCTAAACCGGGACTAAACCAGATCTAAACCAGACCTAAACCGGGACTAAACCAGATCTAAACCTGACCTAAACCGGGACTAAACCAGACCTAAACCGGGACTAAACCAGACCTAAACCAGGACTAAACCAGACCTAAACCGGGACTAAACCAGATCTAAACCGGGACTAAACCAGATCTAAACCGGGACTAAACCAGATCTAAACCTGACCTAAACCGGGACTAAACCAGGTCTAAACCAGACCTAAACCAGGACTAAACCAGACCTAAACCGGGACTAAACCAGACCTAAACCGGGACTAAACCAGACCTAAACCGGGACTAAACCAGATCTAAACCGGGACTAAACCAGATCTAAACCGGGACTAAACCAGACCTAAACCGGGACTAAACCACGAGGACACGCGTCTCCAGGAGGACGATACACGTCTCCACGAGGACACACGTCTCTAGGAGGACACACGTCTCCAGGAGGAGGACATACGTCTCCATGAGGACACACGTCTCCAGGAGGACACACGTCTCCAGGAGGAGGACACACGTCTCCAGGAGGAGGACACACGTCTCCAGGAGGACACACGTCTCCAGGAGGACACACGTCTCCACGAGGACACGCGTCTCCAGGAGGACACGCGTCTCCAGGAGGACACACGTCTCCACGAGGAGGACACACGTCTCCACGAGGAGGACACACGTCTCCAGGAGGAGGACATACGTCTCCATGAGGACACACGTCTCCAGGAGGACACACGTCTCCAGGAGGACACACGTCTCCAGGAGGACACACGTCTCCAGGAGGAGGACATACGTCTCCACGAGGACACATGTCTCCACGAGGACACACGTCTCCAGGAGGACACACATCTCCAGGAGGAGGACACACGTCTCCACGAGGACACACGTCTCCAGGAGGACACACGTCTCCACGAGGAGGACATACGTCTCCAGGAGGACACACGTCTCCATGAGGACACACGTCTCCATGAGGACACACGTCTCCAGGAGGACACACGTCTCCACGAGGACACACGTCTCCACGAGGACACACGTCTCCAGGAGGACACACGTCTCCACGAGGACACATGTCTCCACGAGGACACAAGTCTCCAGGAGGACACACATCTCCAGGAGGAGGACACACGTCTCCACGAGGACACACGTCTCCAGGAGGACACACGTCTCCAGGAGGACACACGTCTCCACGAGGACACACGTCTCCACGAGGACACACATCTCCAGGAGGAGGACACACGTCTCCACGAGGACACACGTCTCCAGGAGGACACACATCTCCAGGAGGAGGACACACGTCTCCACGAGGACACACGTCTCCACGAGGACACACGTGTTGAATATAACTCCCTGACACCAGGTCTTGTCGTGTTCGAGCGTTGCTGATGTAGAAAACAAACAGCCTCTGGTCAGATTTTTCTTCAGAGGCTCCCGAGAGAAAGTGGGTCGTGTTTGTGAGAAACGTGACAGAGCTGTGCTGCGTGAGCCGTCAGTCTGAGACCAGAGGAGCATGAAGAAGAGGAGGAGGAAGCTCAGATTTAATCAAACAAGCGTCACAAAGCTCCACAGATTTCACAAAAACTACAACAACTGAAAAGTGAGGGTGTGGTTCCTGCAGACTCATAAAGGTCAGAGGTCAGAGGTCAGGGGTGGCTGTGGAAGAGGCCTCAGGTTTACCTCAGATTCGTCTCTGAAAATTAACATTATTGTAGTTAATCTAATTTAGTCCTGTTTAGACTTGTTTCAGACCTGGTTTAGTCCCGGTTGAGTCCCGGTTTAGACCTGGTTTAGTCCTGGTTTAGTCCTGGTTATGACCTGGTTATGACCTGGTTTAGTCTCGGTTGAGTCCTGGTTTAGTCCCGGTTGAGTCCCAATTTAGTCCCGGTTTAGTCCCGGTTTAGTCCCGGTTTAGACCTGGTTGAGTCCTGGTTTAGTCCCGGTTTTGTCCCGGTTTAGTCCCGGTTTAGACCTGGTTGAGTCCCGGTTTAGTCTCGGTTTAGTCCTGGTTTAGTCCTGGTTATGACCTGGTTTAGTCCCGGTTTAGTCTCGGTTTAGTCCTGGTTTAGTCCCGGTTTAGTCCCGGTTTAGACACGGTTTAGACACAGTTTAGTCCTGGTTGAGTCCTGGTTTTGTCGGTTTTGTCGGTTTAGTCGGTTTAGTCCGGTTTAGACACGGTTTAGTCCTGGTTTAGTCCTGGTTATGACCTGGTTATGACCTGGTTTAGACCTGGTTTAGACCTGGTTGAGTCCCAGTTTAGTCGGTTTAGACACGGTTTAGACACAGTTTAGTCCTGGTTGAGTCCCGGTTTAGACACGGTTTAGACACGGATTAGTCGGTTTAGTCTCGGTTTAGTCCTGGTTTAGTCCTGGTTATGACCTGGTTTAGTCCCGGTTTAGTCGGTTTAGTCGGTTTTGTCGGTTTAGTCGGTTTAGTCCCGGTTTAGTCCCGGTTGAGTCCTGGTTTAGTCTCGGTTTAGTCCTGGTTTAGTTATGACCTGGTTATGACCTGGTTTAGTCTCGGTTGAGTCCTGGTTTAGTCCCGGTTGAGTCCCGGTTTAGTCCCGGTTTAGTCCCGGTTTAGACCTGGTTGAGTCCCGGTTTAGACACGGTTTAGACACGGTTTAGTCCCGGTTTAGTCTCGGTTTAGTCCTGGTTTAGTCCTGGTTATGACCTGGTTTAGTCCCGGTTTAGTCCCGGTTTAGTCCCGGTTGAGTCCTGGTTTTGTCCCGGTTTTGTCCCGGTTTAGTCCCGGTTTAGTCCCGGTTTAGTCTCGGTTGAGTCCTGGTTTAGTTATGACCTGGTTATGACCTGGTTTAGTCTCGGTTGAGTCCTGGTTTAGTCCTGGTTATGACCTGGTTTAGTCCCGGTTTAGTCCCGGTTTAGTCCCGGTTGAGTCCTGGTTTTGTCCCGGTTTAGTCCCGGTTTAGACCTGGTTGAGTCCTGGTTTAGTCCCGGTTTTGTCCCGGTTTAGTCCCGGTTTAGACCTGGTTGAGTCCCGGTTTAGTCTCGGTTTAGTCCTGGTTTAGTCCTGGTTATGACCTGGTTTAGTCCCGGTTTAGTCTCGGTTTAGTCCTGGTTTAGTCCCGGTTTAGTCCCGGTTTAGACACGGTTTAGACACAGTTTAGTCCTGGTTGAGTCCTGGTTTTGTCCCGGTTTTGTCCCGGTTTAGTCCCGGTTTAGTCCCGGTTTAGACACGGTTTAGTCCTGGTTTAGTCCTGGTTATGACCTGGTTATGACCTGGTTTAGACCTGGTTTAGACCTGGTTGAGTCCCAGTTTAGTCCCGGTTTAGACACGGTTTAGACACAGTTTAGTCCTGGTTGAGTCCCGGTTTAGACACGGTTTAGACACGGATTAGTCCCGGTTTAGTCTCGGTTTAGTCCTGGTTTAGTCCTGGTTATGACCTGGTTTAGTCCCGGTTTAGTCCCGGTTTAGTCCCGGTTTTGTCCCGGTTTAGTCCCGGTTTAGTCCCGGTTTAGTCCCGGTTGAGTCCTGGTTTAGTCTCGGTTTAGTCCTGGTTTAGTTATGACCTGGTTATGACCTGGTTTAGTCTCGGTTGAGTCCTGGTTTAGTCCCGGTTGAGTCCCGGTTTAGTCCCGGTTTAGTCCCGGTTTAGACCTGGTTGAGTCCCGGTTTAGACACGGTTTAGACACGGTTTAGTCCCGGTTTAGTCTCGGTTTAGTCCTGGTTTAGTCCTGGTTATGACCTGGTTTAGTCCCGGTTTAGTCACGGTTTAGTCTCGGTTTAGTCCCGGTTTAGTCCCGGTTTAGTCCCGGTTTAGACACGGTTTAGACACAGTTTAGTCCCGGTTTAGTCTCGGTTTAGTCCTGGTTTAGTCCTGGTTATGACCTGGTTTAGTCCCGGTTTAGTCCCGGTTTAGTCCCGGTTGAGTCCTGGTTTTGTCCCGGTTTTGTCCCGGTTTAGTCCCGGTTTAGTCCCGGTTTAGTCTCGGTTGAGTCCTGGTTTAGTTATGACCTGGTTATGACCTGGTTTAGTCTCGGTTGAGTCCTGGTTTAGTCCTGGTTATGACCTGGTTTAGTCCCGGTTTAGTCCCGGTTGAGTCCTGGTTTTGTCCCGGTTTAGTCCCGGTTTAGTCCCGGTTGAGTCCTGGTTTAGTCCCGGTTGAGTCCTGGTTGAGTCCTGGTTTAGTCCCGGTTTAGTCCCGGTTGAGTCCTGGTTGAGTCCTGGTTTAGTCCCGGTTGAGTCCTGGTTTAGTCCCGGTTTAGTCCCGGTTTAGTCTCGGTTTAGTCCTGGTTTAGTCCCGGTTTACTTTTCCTAACTCTTCCATGGTTCTTTTTGGATGAGTCTCAGATACCAGTAGATTTTGAGCCAGAACACCAGAGTCTGCTGTCTTTCTGTCAGTTCTGTTGTAAAAGCAGCAGGACGTGGTTTGTTTTCACTCAGAGCCGTGTTCCAGCTGCGTCTGGTCTCTCACAGGATGACAGTAACTACAGACGAACAAAACAAACGCAGAATATTCATAAAACACCGCTGGGCATTGTGGGAAAGGCTGTCCTTCAAACCCACGACTCCTGTGGCGCTGTTAGCCTCAGTCTGTCCTTCACCAGAGCCACAGAGAAAAGAGACGGACGAGGACAGAAGGTAAACGTCAGGTTAATGTTTGAGACTCGTCTGGGACAGAACCTTAATCTGAAAATACAACTGGGTGCTCATGGTTCTCTTCAGGTCATGTCCTTCGTGTTAATCCAAACATGAAGTAGACATAACTTGTGCAGCCTGCCCTGGGGAGTGTGTGACGCCTCCTACAGACTTCAGTCATAAAATCTCATGTACTGTTTACTTCCTCATCCTGTTCCATTGTTACATGTTGTCTTAAACCTGACCATTCTTTTAAATTATACTCTGTCTACGTTTCTCTCTGGAAAATATGGACAAAGAATTCTTATAAAATTTGGTGCCGTGACCCGGATTATCAATACCCGCTGTTTTTCTTTCAGAGAGTGGCCCTGACGTGCAATGAAGAAATGCACCGAGCTGCGCCGTTTACTGTCCACGCTGTGAAACACGAGGTCTGGACTGAGATCAGAGACAGGACAGAGGGGTCTGGCTGTGGGACAACTGGACTATTGGAGTTTTAATTCGACTAAATCAGCTGTTCAGTTTCTGGGGTGAGCTAAAACAACTTCCGGAAGTGGAGTTTAGGATAGACCTGCCTAAACGGTTTGTTGGTTGCATGTTTTCTACATATATTTGTGTATTTCCTTGTAGTTTAGTAACTAAGGTGCGGGAGGGTTACTGTGGGTGAGTGCTAAACGCTCAGTTATCGACATGGGGACGAGCTGAAAGTATGTGTTTAATAAAGAGACAATTACGTGATAGTGACACTAAGACGAGTGAGTTAGACATCGATAGTAGAGACTGTTGCATTGTTAGATTTAGTTTGAAGGGAAGTAAAGGATTTACTCACACACGTTTATGACGCAAATAAAACTCGAGTATGGACTATTATCAACAACATGCCATTGTGACTATAGTGGAAAAAGTAGGCCTACGTAGAATTGTGAGACGCAGTGAGAATTAAAAGTCCACAAGAGTGAAGCTGATAATGAGAATAATACAAGACCTAAAGAGTTAAAGAGAAAAGGTGTGTGAGAGAATGAAGCGTTTAATAATGTGAACCAGAACAAAGGTTTAATGGGAAGTTCAGTGTAGAAAACTCTAAAGATTTAGTCCAACAACCAGAGAAAGAAGGGAAGCTGTTTTCTAGGCTTCCTGTTTAGAGAAAACATGTTAAAACTGTAAAACAGTCTTGGAGGATTGTAGAGGTGTTTATTTGAGAAATATAAAGTTAATGGTTAAAGGTAATCCGTTTGATGGGACTATAGTCTGTCCTTTTGAAGAGGTTGGATTTTTGTTTTGTTAAACCCTTAGAAATAAAGAGAAACAAGTTCATTTAAATTTACACTTGATGCTTAAACGTTGAGTGAGGTGCATTCTTCCACCGGAGGAAGGAACATTTTGAGGATCTGATTAGATATGCCCTGAGTACTTTACATTTACATTTAGTCATTTGGACTTTAATCTAAAAGAATAATCCAAAGAAACTTAGTGAGGAAAACAATAAAAACTATTTCAACAACACAAGGTAAGAAAAAGCATAAGACAGTTTATCTCTGTCGGGTCCTGAACAGATCGTGTTTCTCTCTGAGGTCGTCCTGTCCGTCTGCCCTCACAGATGTTCTCAGGGTGTGCACAGGTGCCAACAGGTGACCTTTGTCATAACGAGACTAATCAGAGCCTAACGAGGCGCTGACCCTGAGTCTGTGAACAACAGAGAACAGACGGCTCACACTACGACACGAGTCAGAGCGAGTCTGAGGTTTCTGTTTAGGTCTCAATCCTCTTCAGCACACACTACCTGCAAGTCTCCTTTAGACCCGGTTTAGACCCGGTTTAGACCTGGTTTAGACCCGGTTTAGACCCGGTTTAGACCCGGTTTAGACCCGGTTTAGACCCACTTTAGACCCGGTTTAGACCCGGTTTAGACCCGGTTTAGACCCACTTTAGACCCGGTTTAGACCCGGTTTAGACCCGGTTTAGACCCGGATTAGACCCGCTTTAGACCCGCTTTAGACCAGGTTTAGACCCGCTTTAGACCCGGTTTAGACCAGGTTTAGACCCGCTTTAGACCCGCTTTAGACCCGCTTTAGACCCGCTTTAGACCCGGTTTAGACCCGGTTTAGACCAACTTTAGACCCGGTTTAGACCCGGTTTAGACCCGGTTTAGACCAACTTTAGACCCGGTTTAGACCCGGTTTAGACCCGGTTTAGACCCACTTTAGACCCGGTTTAGACCCGGTTTAGACCCACTTTAGACCCGGTTTAGACCCGGTTTAGACCCGGTTTAGACCCGGTTTAGACCCGGTTTAGACCCACTTTAGACCCGGTTTAGACCCGG
>JALDNG010000199.1:157500-225000 GCA_024349245.1 Neodontobutis hainanensis
AGGACTAGCCAGGACAGGTGGCACCTCCCAACCCAGCAGGCAACACTTTAGTCCTGGTTTAGACCTGGATTAGTCCTGGTTTAGACCTGGTGTAGTCCTGGTTTAGACCTGGTGTAGTCCTGGTTTAGACCTGGATTAGACCTGATCCTGGTTTACTTCTACTTAGTTAATTACACAAATTACATTGTGACATATATTTGTTTCTCAAATCTCTAAATGCAGATATTACCTTTATTTCAATATAATATTAATATTATTATTATTCTTATGATTATTATTTGGAGTTTGTCTTTAAGACCCCCCCCGGACCTCTTCTTTTCCCTCAGACTGAACCCTGTGACTCTTAAACACCAGAACAAGCTGTAAACTGGTTTATTGTCTCCAACAAAACCAAGAACAAAGCCCCGCCATCGACCGTCGAGCAGCTGCACAATAGACATCTGCTCATGCCTTTTAATGGCCGCCGCTCTCCGCCGAGTGAGGGGGGTCTTTGAGGGGGTCCCTCTCCTGCTCCGTGTGAGGGAGAGGGATTAACTGCTGACTCTGACTTTGTGCCTGTTTGCTGTGCGTTTGAGCGGATTAGACCTCGGTGAGTTCTGGAAGTCCATGTTGCGTTGTGAAAAAACGGGGGTGTGGTGCTTCCAAAAAAGGCTTTAATCTGCGTATATTATAATTTAATTAGCCCGTCTGAATGTGCGGGGTGTGTGGTGGTTAGTGGGGGGGCTTCAGCGACGTGTGGAGGATTAATTTTAACACTCAGCAGAGTTAAAGAGTCAGCTGGGCTCTGTTAGAGGAGCTCCAGGGAACAGCAGGGGCCTCCGGACTCACACAGCCCAGCAGAGAGAGCTCATCCCTGGGCACGACGTCAGCCACAACCCCCTTAAGTCTCTGGAGGTGGACCATCTTCAACCAACAAGTTTAAGACACTAACTGTCCCCAAACTAGTCCTGGTTAGTCCTGGTTTAGTCCTGCTTTAGTCCTGGTTTAGTCCTGATTAGTCCTGGTTTAGTCCTGGTTTAGTCCTGGTTTAGTCCTGGTTAGTCCTGGTTTAGTCCTGGTTTAGTCCTGGTTAGTCCTGGTTTAGTCCTGGTTTAGTCCTGGTTCTGTCCTGGTTCAGTCCTGGTTTAGTCCTGGTTAGTCCTGGTTTAGTCCTGGTTAGTCCTGGTTTAGTCCTGGTTAGTCCTGGTTTAGTCCTGGTTTAGTCCTGGTTAGTCCCAGTTTAGTCCTGCTTTAGTCCTGCTTTAGTCCTGGTTTAGTCCTGGTTTAGTCCTGCTTTAGACCTGCTTTAGACCTGCTTTAGTCCTGGTTAGTCCTGGTTTAGTCCTGGTTTAGTCCTGGTTAGTCCTGGTTTAGTCCTGGTTTAGTCCTGGTTTAGACCTGCTTTAGTCCTGGTTAGTCCTGGTTTAGACCTGGTTTAGTCCTGGTTTAGTCCTGGTTTAGTCCTGGTTTAGTCCTGATTTAGTCCTGATTAGTCCTGGTTTAGTCCTGGTTTAGTCCTGGTTTAGTCCTGGTTTAGTCCTGAATAGTCCTGGTTTAGTCCTGGTTTAGTCCTGCTTTAGTCCTGGTTTAGTCCTGATTAGTCCTGGTTTAGTCCTGGTTTAGTCCTGGTTTAGTCCTGGTTAGTCCTGGTTTAGTCCTGGTTTAGTCCTGGTTAGTCCTGGTTTAGTCCTGGTTTAGTCCTGGTTCAGTCCTGGTTCAGTCCTGGTTTAGTCCTGGTTAGTCCTGGTTTAGTCCTGGTTAGTCCTGGTTTAGTCCTGGTTAGTCCTGGTTTAGTCCTGGTTTAGTCCTGGTTAGTCCCAGTTTAGTCCTGCTTTAGTCCTGCTTTAGTCCTGGTTTAGTCCTGGTTTAGTCCTGCTTTAGACCTGCTTTAGTCCTGGTTTAGTCCTGGTTAGTCCTGGTTTAGTCCTGGTTTAGTCCTGGTTAGTCCTGGTTTAGTCCTGGTTTAGTCCTGGTTTAGACCTGCTTTAGTCCTGGTTAGTCCTGGTTTAGACCTGGTTTAGTCCTGGTTTAGTCCTGGTTTAGTCCTGGTTTAGTCCTGATTTAGTCCTGATTAGTCTTGGTTTAGTCCTGGTTTAGTCCTGGTTTAGTCCTGGTTTAGTCCTGAATAGTCCTGGTTTAGTCCTGGTTTAGTCCTGGTTTAGTCCTGGTTTAGTCCTGGTTCAGTCCTGGTTCAGTCCTGGTTTAGTCCTGGTTAGTCCTGGTTTAGTCCTGGTTAGTCCTGGTTTAGTCCTGGTTTAGTCCTGGTTAGTCCCAGTTTAGTCCTGCTTTAGTCCTGCTTTAGTCCTGGTTTAGTCCTGGTTTAGTCCTGCTTTAGACCTGCTTTAGTCCTGGTTTAGTCCTGGTTAGTCCTGGTTTAGTCCTGGTTTAGTCCTGGTTTAGACCTGCTTTAGTCCTGGTTAGTCCTGGTTTAGACCTGGTTTAGTCCTGGTTTAGTCCTGGTTTAGTCCTGGTTTAGTCCTGGTTTAGTCCTGATTTAGTCCTGATTAGTCCTGGTTTAGTCCTGGTTTAGTCCTGGTTTAGTCCTGGTTTAGTCCTGGTTTAGTCCTGGTTTAGTCCTGGTTTAGTCCTGGTTCAGTCCTGGTTCAGTCCTGGTTTAGTCCTGGTTAGTCCTGGTTTAGTCCTGGTTAGTCCTGGTTTAGTCCTGGTTTAGTCCTGGTTTAGTCCTGGTTTAGTCCTGCTTTAGTCCTGCTTTAGACCTGCTTTAGTCCTGGTTTAGTCCTGGTTAGTCCTGGTTTAGTCCTGGTTTAGTCCTGGTTAGTCCTGGTTTAGTCCTGGTTTAGTCCTGGTTAGTCCCAGTTTAGTCCTGCTTTAGTCCTGCTTTAGTCCTGGTTTAGTCCTGGTTTAGTCCTGGTTTAGTCCTGCTTTAGACCTGCTTTAGACCTGCTTTAGTCCTGGTTTAGTCCTGGTTAGTCCTGGTTTAGTCCTGGTTAGTCCTGGTTAGTCCTGGTTTAGTCCTGGTTTAGTCCTGGTTTAGACCTGCTTTAGTCCTGGTTAGTCCTGGTTTAGACCTGGTTTAGTCCTGGTTTAGTCCTGATTAGTCCTGGTTTAGTCCTGGTTTAGTCCTGGTTTAGTCCTGGTTTAGTCCTGGTTTAGTCCTGAATAGTCCTGGTTTAGTCCTGGTTTAGTCCTGGTTTAGTCCTGGTTTAGTCCTGGTTCAGTCCTGGTTTAGTCCTGGTTAGTCCTGGTTTAGTCCTGGTTAGTCCTGGTTTAGTCCTGGTTTAGTCCTGGTTAGTCCCAGTTTAGTCCTGCTTTAGTCCTGCTTTAGTCCTGGTTTAGTCCTGGTTTAGTCCTGGTTTAGTCCTGCTTTAGACCTGCTTTAGTCCTGGTTTAGTCCTGGTTAGTCCTGGTTTAGTCCTGGTTTAGTCCTGGTTAGTCCTGGTTTAGTCCTGGTTTAGACCTGCTTTAGTCCTGGTTAGTCCTGGTTTAGTCCTGGTTTAGACCTGGTTTAGACCTGGTTTAGTCCTGGTTTAGTCCTGGTTTAGTCCTGGTTCAGTCCTGGTTCAGTCCTGTTAGTCCTGGTTTAGTCCTGGTTAGTCCCAGTTTAGTCCTGGTTAGTCCTGGTTTAGTCCTGGTTTAGTCCTGGTTTAGTCCTGGTTAGTCCTGGTTTAGTCCTGGTTTAGTCCTGCTTTAGACCTGCTTTAGTCCTGGTTTAGTCCTGGTTCAGTCCTGGTTCAGTCCTGTTAGTCCTGGTTTAGTCCTGGTTAGTCCTGGTTTAGTCCTGGTTTAGTCCTGGTTAGTCCCAGTTTAGTCCTGCTTTAGTCCTGCTTTAGTCCTGGTTTAGTCCTGGTTTAGTCCTGGTTTAGTCCTGCTTTAGACCTGCTTTAGACCTGCTTTAGTCCTGGTTTAGTCCTGGTTTAGTCCTGGTTTAGTCCTGGTTTAGTCCTGGTTTAGTCCTGGTTAGTCCTGGTTTAGTCCTGGTTAGTCCTGGTTTAGACCTGCTTTAGTCCTGGTTTAGACCTGGTTTAGACCTGCTTTAGTCCTGGTTTAGACTCGCTTTAGTCCTGGTTTAGTCCTGGTTTAGTCCCGGTTTAGTCCTGGTTTAGACCTGCTTTAGTCCTGGTTTAGACCTGCTTTAGACCTGCTTTAGTCCTGGTTTAGTCCTGGTTTAGTCCTGGTTTAGTCCTGTTAGTCCTGGTTTAGTCCTGTTAGTCCTGGTTTAGTCCTGCTTTAGTCCTGGTTTAGTCCTGGTTTAGTCCTGTTAGACCTGGTTTAGTCCTGGTTTAGTCCTGGTTTAGTCCTGGTTTAGTCCTGGTTTAGTCCTGGTTTAGTCCTGGTTTAGTCCTGCTTTAGTCCTGCTTTAGTCCTGCTTTAGTCCTGCTTTAGTCCTGCTTTAGTCCTGCTTTAGTCCTGGTTTAGTCCTGGTTTAGTCCTGATTATTCCTGGTTTAGTCCTGGTTTAGACCTGCTTTAGTCCTGCTTTAGTCCTGGTTTAGTCCTGGTTTAGTCCTGTTAGACCTGGTTTAGTCCTGGTTTAGTCCTGGTTTAGTCCTGGTTTAGTCCTGGTTTAGTCCTGCTTTAGTCCTGCTTTAGTCCTGCTTTAGTCCTGCTTTAGTCCTGGTTTAGTCCTGGTTTAGTCCTGATTAGTCCTGGTTTAGTCCTGGTTAGTCCTGCTTTAGTCCTGCTTTAGTCCTGGTTTAGTCCTGGTTTAGTCCTGGTTTAGTCCTGGTTTAGTCCTGGTTTAGTCCTGGTTAGTCCTGCTTTAGTCCTGCTTTAGTCCTGGTTTAGTCCTGCTTTAGTCCTGCTTTAGTCCTGGTTTAGTCCTGTTAGTCCTGCTTTAGACCTGGTTTAGTCCTGCTTTAGTTCTGCTTTAGTTCTGCTTTAGTTCTGCTTTAGTCCTGCTTTAGTCCTGCTTTAGTCCTGGTTTAGTCCTGGTTTAGTCCTGGTTTAGTCCTGGTTTAGTCCTGGTTTAGTCCTGGTTTAGTCCTGGTTAGTCCTGCTTTAGTCCTGCTTTAGTCCTGCTTTAGTCCTGGTTTAGTCCTGGTTAGTCCTGCTTTAGTCCTGGTTTAGTCCTGGTTTAGTCCAGGTTTAGTCCTGGTTTAGTCCAGGTTTAGTCCCGGTTTAGTCCTATTTTAGACCTGGTTTAGTCCCAGTTTAGTCTAGGTTTAGTCCTGGTTTAGTCCAGGTTTAGTCCAGGTTTAGTCCTGGTTTAGTTCTAGTTTATTCCTAGTTTAGTCCTGGTTTAGTCCTGGTTTAGTCCTGCTTTAGTCCTGCTTTAGTCCTGCTTTAGTCCTGGTTTAGTCCTGGTTTAGTCCTGTTAGTCCTGCTTTAGACCTGGTTTAGTCCTGCTTTAGTCCTGCTTTAGTCCTGCTTTAGTCCTGCTTTAGTCCTGCTTTAGTCCTGTTAGTCCTGCTTTAGTCCTGCTTTAGTCCTGCTTTAGTCCTGGTTTAGTCCTGGTTTAGTCCTGTTAGTCCTGCTTTAGTCCTGCTTTAGTCCTGGTTTAGTCCTGGTTTAGTCCTGGTTTAGTCCTGGTTAGTCCTGGTTTAGTCCTGCTTTAGTTCTGCTTTAGTTCTGCTTTAGTTCTGCTTTAGTCCTGCTTTAGTCCTGCTTTAGTCCTGGTTTAGTCCTGCTTTAGTTCTGCTTTAGTTCTGCTTTAGTTCTGCTTTAGTTCTGCTTTAGTCCTGCTTTAGACCTGGTTTAGTCCTGGTTTAGTCCTGGTTTAGTCCTGCTTTAGTTCTGCTTTAGTTCTGCTTTAGTTCTGCTTTAGTCCTGTTAGTCCTGCTTTAGTCCTGGTTTAGTCCTGCTTTAGTCCTGGTTAAGTCCTGGTTTAGACCTAGTTTAGTCCTGGTTTAGTCCTGGTTTAGTCCTGGTTTAGTCCTGGTTAGTCCTGCTTTAGTCCTGCTTTAGTCCTGGTTTAGTCCTGCTTTAGTCCTGCTTTAGTCCTGGTTTAGTCCTGTTAGTCCTGCTTTAGACCTGGTTTAGTCCTGCTTTAGTTCTGCTTTAGTTCTGCTTTAGTTCTGCTTTAGTCCTGCTTTAGTCCTGCTTTAGTCCTGGTTTAGTCCTGGTTTAGTCCTGGTTTAGTCCTGGTTTAGTCCTGGTTTAGTCCTGGTTAGTCCTGCTTTAGTCCTGCTTTAGTCCTGCTTTAGTCCTGGTTTAGTCCTGGTTAGTCCTGCTTTAGTCCTGGTTTAGTCCTGGTTTAGTCCAGGTTTAGTCCTGGTTTAGTCCAGGTTTAGTCCCGGTTTAGTCCTATTTTAGACCTGGTTTAGTCCCAGTTTAGTCTAGGTTTAGTCCTGGTTTAGTCCAGGTTTAGTCCAGGTTTAGTCCTGGTTTAGTCCTGGTTTAGTCCTGCTTTAGTCCTGCTTTAGTCCTGCTTTAGTCCTGGTTTAGTCCTGGTTTAGTCCTGTTAGTCCTGCTTTAGACCTGGTTTAGTCCTGCTTTAGTCCTGCTTTAGTCCTGCTTTAGTCCTGCTTTAGTCCTGCTTTAGTCCTGTTAGTCCTGCTTTAGTCCTGCTTTAGTCCTGCTTTAGTCCTGGTTTAGTCCTGGTTTAGTCCTGTTAGTCCTGCTTTAGTCCTGCTTTAGTCCTGGTTTAGTCCTGGTTTAGTCCTGGTTTAGTCCTGGTTAGTCCTGGTTTAGTCCTGCTTTAGTTCTGCTTTAGTTCTGCTTTAGTTCTGCTTTAGTCCTGCTTTAGTCCTGCTTTAGTCCTGGTTTAGTCCTGCTTTAGTTCTGCTTTAGTTCTGCTTTAGTTCTGCTTTAGTCCTGCTTTAGTCCTGCTTTAGTCCTGTTAGTCCTGCTTTAGACCTGGTTTAGTCCTGGTTTAGTCCTGGTTTAGTCCTGCTTTAGTTCTGCTTTAGTTCTGCTTTAGTTCTGCTTTAGTCCTGTTAGTCCTGCTTTAGTCCTGGTTTAGTCCTGGTTTAGTCTGAGTTCAGTCCTGGTTTAGACCTAGTTTAGTCCTGGTTTAGTCCTGGTTTAGTCCTGGTTTAGTCCTGGTTTAGTCCTGGTGATGTTTGTAGTTTTTTTCCTACATGTTAATGAGTCATGTTGAGCTGCAGGGGGCTCTGGACTCAAAAAGCCCAGCAGAGAGAGCTCCTCCCTGGGCACAACACGCTCCACAAACCCCTGGACCCTGTGGCGCTCTGGACAATCTTTGCACCAAACCATGAGACATTACTTTGGTTAAACTTTTCAGAAAGAACTCTACAACAAG
Organism: Neodontobutis hainanensis; assembly: GCA_024349245.1. Taxonomy (NCBI): domain Eukaryota; kingdom Metazoa; phylum Chordata; class Actinopteri; order Gobiiformes; family Odontobutidae; genus Neodontobutis; species Neodontobutis hainanensis. The sequence goes on from JALDNG010000199.1 coordinate 164,641, forward strand.
TCTCTATTCAGAACTTCTACAGACCTGCAGCAACAGCATTAGGGACAAAAGTATGTTTTCTGTTGTTATCATTTAATTTTTCTAAACAATAACACTTGCCCTTAGTATTTCTCCTAAAAAAGCTCTTGAACTGGTTTTAACAAAGCCATTTTGTACGAGCTACATGCATGTATTGCATGTATTCTTTTATTATTTGACAAACACTCATGATTCGTAAAGGTTTGACGTAGCATATTTTAAAATGACTTTTTTCTAAATTCTAATGAGTCATGTTGAGCTCCAGGGAGCAGCAGGGGGCTCCGGACTCACAAAGCCCAGCAGGGAGAGCTCATCCCTGGGCACAGCCCGAGCCACAACCCCCTTAAGCCTCTGGAGGTCTGGACCATCTGCGACCACCAACCAATTAGACACGGGTTCGTTCTGGTTCAGCTCGTTACTGGGCACAGCCTGAGCCACAACCCTCTTCAGCTTCTGGAGGTTCTGTCCCACCTTTGCACCAAACCATAAGACATTAAACTATAGCCGATCACTTAATAATCAAACAACTCAAGCTAAAATGACTAGTTTGAACAAATGATCTCTATTCGGACGTCTACAGACATAAAGACATCATTTATCTTTATCTGTTCCCATTAGAATACCTTTATTTTACCATTTAGTCGGCTGTATTATCTCCAGTAAGTACTCTTGAACTGGTTTTAAAAAGAGCAGAAAATACCAGGGACCTTTTTGTACGAGCTACATCACATTTATATTATTCGACCAACACTGGTGATTTCTAAAGGTTTCACTCATAGAAGCTGAATTAACTTTTTTTTCTAAATTCTAATGAGTCATGTTGAGCTCCAGGGAACAGCAGGGGGCTCCGGACTCACAAAGCCCAGCAGGGAGAGCTCATCCCTGGGCCCAGCTCGAGCCACAACCCCCTTAAGCCTCTGGAGGTCTGGACCATCTGCGACCGACTGGGGTTAAACGCTCCGAACGATTAACTTTCCTCCGTCAAATTAACCAAATCAAAAACTCCAGACCCAAAACTTTATGTGTTTACAGCTTATATTATTAGAGACCTTATTAAAATGTATGAAAATATCCTCATTTAGATGAATTTAGGCAGTTTTCCAAAGCTTCGTTAAGCTTCTGTCCAACTGTGTCTGTTTATTTTAGTAAAAAGGAGCCAAATTTCCATAGAAACAACTCTGGATAAGGCTTTAAAATGGCCCTAAATCAAGATGGGGTTTGGCTATTGCTGTAGAGCGTCAATATTTTATTTTAATTAACAGCATTTTAAAAGGAGCCACAGCGCAGCTTTGTTCCCACTTGGACGACTCTCACTCCTTTTGTTTCAGAGTGGAGTCAGGTGGTGAGTGTCTGAGGAGCTCCGGGGACAACAGGGGGGGTCTCCGGACTCACAAAGCCCAGCGGGGAGAGGGAATCCCTGGGAACGATGCGCACCAGCAGCCCTTGAACCCTCTGGAGGTTCTGGACCATCTGCGACAAACCAAACTCCAACAAAAAGCTCGAGACTGAGAAGAGCGCTTAAACCCGTCTGAGCTCAGGACGTCCTCTGGCTCAGACTCACTCAGACTAAACGAGCCCATTTGGATCTGGAAGTGGTCTGAGGAGGAGCGCAAGGATGAACCAAGGACATGAACCAAGGACGGAGAGGGACCTGGAGGATGCACGGCTCGAAGTCATTAACAAAACAATAAGAGCATAATTACACTTGTGTGGTTCATAAACAGAAACGAGCTCCAGAGAAAAGAGGGGCCGGTCCTCATCGCTGTGCCCAGGAAGAGATGCCCTGCTGGGGTTAGAGAGGCCCGAGGACCACCGGGTGTCTCTGGAGCTACAGTTTAGTCCTGGTTTAGTCCTGGTTTAGTCCTGGTTTAGACCTGGTGTAGTCCTGGTGTAGTCCTGGTTTAGTCCTGGTGTAGTCCTGGTTTAGAACCGGTTTAGTCCCGGTTTAGTCCTGGTTTAGACCCGGTTTAGACCTGGTTTAGACCTGGTGTAGTCCTGGTGTAGTCCTGGTGTAGTCCTGGTGTAGTCCTGGTTTAGAACCGGTTTAGTCCTGGTTTAGTCCTGGTTTAGACCTGGTTTAGACCTGGTTTAGACCTGGTTTAGTCCTGGTTTAGTCCCGGTTTAGTCCTGGTTTAGACCTGGTTTAGACCTGGTTTAGTCCTGGTTTAGTCCTGGTTTAGTCCTGGTTTAGTCCTGGTGTAGTCCTGGTGTAGTCCTGGTGTAGACCTGGTGTAGTCCTGGTGTAGACCTGGTGTAGACCTGGTGTAGACCCGGTTTAGACCTGGTTTAGAACCGGTTTAGTCCCGGTTTAGACCCGGTTTAGACCCGGTTTAGACCTGGTTTAGACCCGGTTTAGACCCGGTTTAGTCCTGGTGTAGTCCTGGTGTAGTCCTGGTGTAGTCCTGGTTTAGAACCGGTTTAGACCTGGTTTAGAACCGGTTTAGTCCCGGTTTAGTCCTGGTTTAGACCCGGTTTAGACCTGGTTTAGACCCGGTTTAGTCCCGGTTTAGTCCTGGTTTAGACCTGGTTTAGTCCTGGTTTAGTCCTGGTGTAGTCCTGGTTTAGTCCTGGTTTAGTCCTGGTTTAGTCCTGGTTTAGACCTGGTGTAGTCCTGGTGTAGTCCTGGTTTAGAACCGGTTTAGTCCCGGTTTAGTCCTGGTTTAGACCCGGTTTAGACCTGGTTTAGACCTGGTGTAGTCCTGGTGTAGTCCTGGTGTAGTCCTGGTGTAGTCCTGGTTTAGAACCGGTTTAGTCCTGGTTTAGTCCTGGTTTAGACCTGGTTTAGACCTGGTTTAGACCTGGTTTAGTCCTGGTTTAGTCCTGGTTTAGTCCCGGTTTAGTCCTGGTTTAGACCTGGTTTAGACCTGGTTTAGTCCTGGTTTAGTCCTGGTTTAGTCCTGGTGTAGTCCTGGTGTAGTCCTGGTGTAGACCTGGTGTAGTCCTGGTGTAGACCTGGTGTAGTCCTGGTGTAGACCCGGTTTAGACCTGGTTTAGAACCGGTTTAGTCCCGGTTTAGACCCGGTTTAGACCCGGTTTAGACCTGGTTTAGACCCGGTTTAGACCCGGTTTAGTCCCGGTTTAGTCCTGGTTTAGACCCGGTTTAGTCCCGGTTTAGTCCTGGTTTAGACCTGGTTTAGTCCTGGTGTAGTCCTGGTTTAGTCCTGGTTTAGACCCGGTGTAGTCCTGGTTTAGACCTGGTTTAGACCTGGTTTAGACCTGGTTTAGACCTGGTTTAGTCCTGATTTAGTCCTGGTGTAGTCCTGGTTTAGTCCTGGTGTAGACCTGGTGTAGTCCTGGTGTAGACCTGGTGTAGTCCTGGTGTAGACCTGGTTTAGTCCTGGTGTAGTCCTGGTTTAGTCCTGGTTTAGACCTGGTTTAGACCTGGTTTAGACCTGGTTTAGACCTGGGTTAGACCTGGGTTAGACCTGGTTTAGTCCTGGTTTAGACCTGGTTTAGACCTGGTTTAGTCCTGATTTAGTCCTGGTGTAGTCCTGGTTTAGTCCTGGTGTAGACCTGGTGTAGTCCTGGTGTAGACCTGGTGTAGTCCTGGTGTAGACCTGGTTTAGTCCTGGTGTAGTCCTGGTTTAGTCCTGGTTTAGACCTGGTTTAGACCTGGTTTAGACCTGGTTTAGACCCGGTTTAGACCCGGTTTAGACCCGGTTTAGTCCTGGTTTAGTCCTGGTGTAGTCCTGGTTTAGACCCGGTGTAGTCCTGGTTTAGACCTGGTTTAGTCCTGGTTTAGTCCGATATGTCTGGTTCGTTTTAATTTGACTTATTGACTTTATGTTACTGTCCTGAGCCTGACTAGTACAAGCTAATCCTGGTTTGGACTTAAGTCTTAGACAGAACTCGGTGCTGACTGAAGCACCTGGAGAAGGCCTTCAAAAATAACTGATGCTGAAGTCGTTCAAAGTTAAAATTTGAAATGAATGAAATGGCTGCTGGGATGTGATTCGTTTAAAGAAGTAAAAACGAGTTCCGTGTTTTTTTCTTAATCTAAAGACTGTCCAAGAGTTGTGCTCAGTGAAAGTTCAGAGGCAGTCGTTACAGAAGGAACTGAACCGGCCCTGGGCTCGGACAGACCATCCCAGACCTGCAGTGACCCACGAAGAGAGCAACAGTAGCCCAGCGGTGGTGCACTGTCCCGGGCAGAGGACACAAGCCAGCCCCCCTCCCCCGGAGCTCTGACTCTGAGGCCTTCAGGGACAGTTTTGAACAGTCAACTCCAGATAATCTTTTGTTTTGTGTAAAATACAGAACGTTTCCCTCGAGATGAAGGATTATGATTGTTTCGTTCGAAGAGAGATTTTAAAATAAAGCGGTTTTTGTTTCGAGCAGAAGTGAGTGGATAAAGACAGAACGAGGGTCAGGTTCAGTCGTGAGAATTAGATTTGACTCGGATTTTCAAAGTGGTGACCTTTTTAAACTCCTTTCTGTGTTTTTAAATGAAGCCTGCAGCTGAAGATGCATTTACAGTAAAATAATGGCACCAGCAGAGACGATGAAGAGGAGAGAAAAACCAAGAATAAACTCAAACGAAGGCAGAACAAGCACAAAAACAGGACTAAACTAAACCAGGACTAACTCAAGCCTTCTCCAGAGCTTATTAAAGCCAACCTGAATTAAAACTAGAGCTAAACCAGAGCAGCAGCTTTCTATTTTAACCACACTTTTGATAAAAAAAACACTCAGAAATGAACTAAATCTAGAAGTAAACCACATCAGGACTTAAACACAACTAAATACACTTTTCATTAGAGCTCCAGAGACAAGGGGCTCCTCGGGTCCGTCCTCTCCCAAAAGGGCATCACTTTCCTGGGCACAGACGCTGACAGGACCCCCTCTCTTTGTGGACTTTATTTTAGACAGACTGACTTTAACCTGATCTAACCAAGTGTATTTCAACTAGTGCTGTTCAACGATTACAGCGTTTAATTGTGATTAATCGCAATTAATTGCATTATACAATAAAGTCAATGATGAATAAAAAAAAGTGCTTTTTACAGCAGTTTAAAGTTAGAGCAGTTAAAATATTTCTCTTAAACTTAAGCATTAATGTCATCAAATGAAATATTAAACCAAAAATCTTTGCTACTGCCGGGACATTAACATTTCGTTTATTCTGTTTTGTGTTTTCGTTACAGTCAGAGCTCTGTTCTTTAATATAACACTAACGCAGCTCTGTTCTTTAATATAACACTAACGCAGCTCTGTTCTTTAATATAACACTAACGCAGCTCTGTTCTTTAGTATAACACTAACGCAGCTCTGTTCTTTAATATAACACTAACGCAGCTCTGTTCTTTAATATAACACTAACGCAGCTCTGTTCTTTAATATAACACTAACGCAGCTCTGTTCTTTAATATAACACTAACGCAGCTCTGTTCTTTAATATAACACTAACGCAGCTCTGTTCTTTAGTATAACACTAACGCAGCTCTGTTCTTTAGTATAACACTAACGCAGCTCTGTTCTTTAATATAACACTAACGCAGCTCTGTTCTTTAATATAACACTAACGCAGCTCTGTTCTTTAATATAACACTAACGCAGCTCTGTTCTTTAATATAACACTAACGCAGCTCTGTTCTTTAATATAACACTAACGCAGCTCTGTTCTTTAATATAACACTAACGCAGCTCTGTTCTTTAATATAACACTAACGCAGCTCTGTTCTTTAGTATAACACTAACGCAGCTCTGTTCTTTAATATAACACTAACGCAGCTCTGTTCTTTAATATAACACTAACGCAGCTCTGTTCTTTAATATAACACTAACGCAGCTCTGTTCTTTAGTATAACACTAACGCAGCTCTGTTCTTTAATATAACACTAACGCAGCTCTGTTCTTTAATATAACACTAACGCAGCTCTGTTCTTTAATATAACACTAACGCAGCTCTGTTCTTTAATATAACACTAACGCAGCTCTGTTCTTTAATATAACACTAACGCAGCTCTGTTCTTTAGTATAACACTAACGCAGCTCTGTTCTTTAGTATAACACTAACGCAGCTCTGTTCTTTAATATAACACTAACGCAGCTCTGTTCTTTAATATAACACTAACGCAGCTCTGTTCTTTAATATAACACTAACGCAGCTCTGTTCTTTAATATAACACTAACGCAGCTCTGTTCTTTAATATAACACTAACGCAGCTCTGTTCTTTAATATAACACTAACGCAGCTCTGTTCTTTAATATAACACTAACGCAGCTCTGTTCTTTAATATAACACTAACGCAGCTCTGTTCTTTAATATAACACTAACGCAGCTCTGTTCTTTAATATAACACTAACGCAGCTCTGTTCTTTAATATAACACTAACGCAGCTCTGTTCTTTAATATAACACTAACGCAGCTCTGTTCTTTAATATAACACTAACGCAGCTCTGTTCTTTAATATAACACTAACGCAGCTCTGTTCTTTAATATAACACTAACGCAGCTCTGTTCTTTAATATAACACTAACGCAGCTCTGTTCTTTAATATAACACTAACGCAGCTCTGTTCTTTAATATAACACTAACGCAGCTCTGTTCTTTAATATAACACTAACGCAGCTCTGTTCTTTAATATAACACTAACGCAGCTCTGTTCTTTAATATAACACTAACGCAGCTCTGTTCTTTAATATAACACTAACGCAGCTCTGTTCTTTAATATAACACTAACGCAGCTCTGTTCTTTAATATAACACTAACGCAGCTCTGTTCTTTAATATAACACTAACGCAGCTCTGTTCTTTAATATAACACTAACGCAGCTCTGTTCTTTAATATAACACTAACGCAGCTCTGTTCTTTAATATAACACTAACGCAGCTCTGTTCTTTAATATAACACTAACGCAGCTCTGTTCTTTAGTATAACACTAACGCAGCTCTGTTCTTTAGTATAACACTAACGCAGCTCTGTTCTTTAATATAACACTAACGCAGCTCTGTTCTTTAATATAACACTAACGCAGCTCTGTTCTTTAATATAACACTAACGCAGCTCTGTTCTTTAATATAACACTAACGCAGCTCTGTTCTTTAATATAACACTAACGCAGCTCTGTTCTTTAATATAACACTAACGCAGCTCTGTTCTTTAATATAACACTAACGCAGCTCTGTTCTTTAATATAACACTAACGCAGCTCTGTTCTTTAATATAACACTAACGCAGCTCTGTTCTTTAATATAACACTAACGCAGCTCTGTTCTTTAATATAACACTAACGCAGCTCTGTTCTTTAATATAACACTAACGCAGCTCTGTTCTTTAATATAACACTAACGCAGCTCTGTTCTTTAATATAACACTAACGCAGCTCTGTTCTTTAATATAACACTAACGCAGCTCTGTTCTTTAATATAACACTAACGCAGCTCTGTTCTTTAGTATAACACTAACGCAGCTCTGTTCTTTAATATAACACTAACGCAGCTCTGTTCTTTAATATAACACTAACGCAGCTCTGTTCTTTAATATAACACTAACGCAGCTCTGTTCTTTAATATAACACTAACGCAGCTCTGTTCTTTAATATAACACTAACGCAGCTCTGTTCTTTAATATAACACTAACGCAGCTCTGTTCTTTAATATAACACTAACGCAGCTCTGTTCTTTAATATAACACTAACGCAGCTCTGTTCTTTAATATAACACTAACGCAGCTCTGTTCTTTAGTATAACACTAACGCAGCTCTGTTCTTTAATATAACACTAACGCAGCTCTGTTCTTTAATATAACACTAACGCAGCTCTGTTCTTTAATATAACACTAACGCAGCTCTGTTCTTTAATATAACACTAACGCAGCTCTGTTCTTTAATATAACACTAACGCAGCTCTGTTCTTTAATATAACACTAACGCAGCTCTGTTCTTTAATATAACACTAACGCAGCTCTGTTCTTTAATATAACACTAACGCAGCTCTGTTCTTTAATATAACACTAACGCAGCTCTGTTCTTTAATATAACACTAACGCAGCTCTGTTCTTTAGTATAACACTAACGCAGCTCTGTTCTTTAGTATAACACTAACGCAGCTCTGTTCTTTAATATAACACTAACGCAGCTCTGTTCTTTAATATAACACTAACGCAGCTCTGTTCTTTAATATAACACTAACGCAGCTCTGTTCTTTAGTATAACACTAACGCAGCTCTGTTCTTTAATATAACACTAACGCAGCTCTGTTCTTTAATATAACACTAACGCAGCTCTGTTCTTTAATATAACACTAACGCAGCTCTGTTCTTTAATATAACACTAACGCAGCTCTGTTCTTTAATATAACACTAACGCAGCTCTGTTCTTTAATATAACACTAACGCAGCTCTGTTCTTTAATATAACACTAACGCAGCTCTGTTCTTTAATATAACACTAACGCAGCTCTGTTCTTTAATATAACACTAACGCAGCTCTGTTCTTTAGTATAACACTAACGCAGCTCTGTTCTTTAATATAACACTAACGCAGCTCTGTTCTTTAATATAACACTAACGCAGCTCTGTTCTTTAATATAACACTAACGCAGCTCTGTTCTTTAATATAACACTAACGCAGCTCTGTTCTTTAATATAACACTAACGCAGCTCTGTTCTTTAATATAACACTAACGCAGCTCTGTTCTTTAATATAACACTAACGCAGCTCTGTTCTTTAATATAACACTAACGCAGCTCTGTTCTTTAATATAACACTAACGCAGCTCTGTTCTTTAGTATAACACTAACGCAGCTCTGTTCTTTAATATAACACTAACGCAGCTCTGTTCTTTAATATAACACTAACGCAGCTCTGTTCTTTAATATAACACTAACGCAGCTCTGTTCTTTAATATAACACTAACGCAGCTCTGTTCTTTAATATAACACTAACGCAGCTCTGTTCTTTAATATAACACTAACGCAGCTCTGTTCTTTAATATAACACTAACGCAGCTCTGTTCTTTAATATAACACTAACGCAGCTCTGTTCTTTAATATAACACTAACGCAGCTCTGTTCTTTAATATAACACTAACGCAGCTCTGTTCTTTAATATAACACTAACGCAGCTCTGTTCTTTAATATAACACTAACGCAGCTCTGTTCTTTAATATAACACTAACGCAGCTCTGTTCTTTAATATAACACTAACGCAGCTCTGTTCTTTAATATAACACTAACGCAGCTCTGTTCTTTAATATAACACTAACGCAGCTCTGTTCTTTAATATAACACTAACGCAGCTCTGTTCTTTAATATAACACTAACGCAGCTCTGTTCTTTAATATAACACTAACGCAGCTCTGTTCTTTAATATAACACTAACGCAGCTCTGTTCTTTAATATAACACTAACGCAGCTCTGTTCTTTAATATAACACTAACGCAGCTCTGTTCTTTAATATAACACTAACGCAGCTCTGTTCTTTAATATAACACTAACGCAGCTCTGTTCTTTAATATAACACTAACGCAGCTCTGTTCTTTAATATAACACTAACGCAGCTCTGTTCTTTAATATAACACTAACGCAGCTCTGTTCTTTAATATAACACTAACGCAGCTCTGTTCTTTAATATAACACTAACGCAGCTCTGTTCTTTAATATAACACTAACGCAGCTCTGTTCTTTAATATAACACTAACGCAGCTCTGTTCTTTAATATAACACTAACGCAGCTCTGTTCTTTAATATAACACTAACGCAGCTCTGTTCTTTAATATAACACTAACGCAGCTCTGTTCTTTAATATAACACTAACGCAGCTCTGTTCTTTAATATAACACTAACGCAGCTCTGTTCTTTAATATAACACTAACGCAGCTCTGTTCTTTAATATAACACTAACGCAGCTCTGTTCTTTAATATAACACTAACGCAGCTCTGTTCTTTAATATAACACTAACGCAGCTCTGTTCTTTAATATAACACTAACGCAGCTCTGTTCTTTAATATAACACTAACGCAGCTCTGTTCTTTAATATAACACTAACGCAGCTCTGTTCTTTAGTATAACACTAACGCAGCTCTGTTCTTTAATATAACACTAACGCAGCTCTGTTCTTTAATATAACACTAACGCAGCTCTGTTCTTTAATATAACACTAACGCAGCTCTGTTCTTTAATATAACACTAACGCAGCTCTGTTCTTTAGTATAACACTAACGCAGCTCTGTTCTTTAATATAACACTAACGCAGCTCTGTTCTTTAGATATAACACTAACGCAGCTCTGTTCTTTAATATAACACTAACGCAGCTCTGTTCTTTAATATAACACTAACGCAGCTCTGTTCTTTAGTATAACACTAACGCAGCTCTGTTCTTTAATATAACACTAACGCAGCTCTGTTCTTTAATATAACACTAACGCAGCTCTGTTCTTTAATATAACACTAACGCTCTCTGTTCTTTAATATAACACTAACGCAGCTCTGTTCTTTAGTATAACACTAACGCAGCTCTGTTCTTTAATATAACACTAACGCAGCTCTGTTCTTTAATATAACACTAACGCAGCTCTGTTCTTTAATATAACACTAACGCAGCTCTGTTCTTTAATATAACACTAACGCAGCTCTGTTCTTTAATATAACACTAACGCAGCTCTGTTCTTTAATATAACACTAACGCAGCTCTGTTCTTTAATATAACACTAACGCAGCTCTGTTCTTTAATATAACACTAACGCAGCTCTGTTCTTTAATATAACACTAACGCAGCTCTGTTCTTTAATATAACACTAACGCAGCTCTGTTCTTTAATATAACACTAACGCAGCTCTGTTCTTTAATATAACACTAACGCAGCTCTGTTCTTTAATATAACACTAACGCAGCTCTGTTCTTTAATATAACACTAACGCAGCTCTGTTCTTTAATATAACACTAACGCAGCTCTGTTCTTTAATATAACACTAACGCAGCTCTGTTCTTTAATATAACACTAACGCAGCTCTGTTCTTTAATATAACACTAACGCAGCTCTGTTCTTTAGTATAACACTAACGCAGCTCTGTTCTTTAATATAACACTAACGCAGCTCTGTTCTTTAATATAACACTAACGCAGCTCTGTTCTTTAATATAACACTAACGCAGCTCTGTTCTTTAATATAACACTAACGCAGCTCTGTTCTTTAATATAACACTAACGCAGCTCTGTTCTTTAATATAACACTAACGCAGCTCTGTTCTTTAGTATAACACTAACGCAGCTCTGTTCTTTAATATAACACTAACGCAGCTCTGTTCTTTAATATAACACTAACGCAGCTCTGTTCTTTAATATAACACTAACGCAGCTCTGTTCTTTAATATAACACTAACGCAGCTCTGTTCTTTAATATAACACTAACGCAGCTCTGTTCTTTAATATAACACTAACGCAGCTCTGTTCTTTAATATAACACTAACGCAGCTCTGTTCTTTAATATAACACTAACGCAGCTCTGTTCTTTAATATAACACTAACGCAGCTCTGTTCTTTAATATAACACTAACGCAGCTCTGTTCTTTAATATAACACTAACGCAGCTCTGTTCTTTAATATAACACTAACGCAGCTCTGTTCTTTAATATAACACTAACGCAGCTCTGTTCTTTAATATAACACTAACGCAGCTCTGTTCTTTAATATAACACTAACGCAGCTCTGTTCTTTAATATAACACTAACGCAGCTCTGTTCTTTAATATAACACTAACGCAGCTCTGTTCTTTAATATAACACTAACGCAGCTCTGTTCTTTAATATAACACTAACGCAGCTCTGTTCTTTAATATAACACTAACGCAGCTCTGTTCTTTAATATAACACTAACGCAGCTCTGTTCTTTAATATAACACTAACGCAGCTCTGTTCTTTAATATAACACTAACGCAGCTCTGTTCTTTAATATAACACTAACGCAGCTCTGTTCTTTAATATAACACTAACGCAGCTCTGTTCTTTAATATAACACTAACGCAGCTCTGTTCTTTAATATAACACTAACGCAGCTCTGTTCTTTAATATAACACTAACGCAGCTCTGTTCTTTAATATAACACTAACGCAGCTCTGTTCTTTAATATAACACTAACGCAGCTCTGTTCTTTAATATAACACTAACGCAGCTCTGTTCTTTAATATAACACTAACGCAGCTCTGTTCTTTAATATAACACTAACGCAGCTCTGTTCTTTAATATAACACTAACGCAGCTCTGTTCTTTAATATAACACTAACGCAGCTCTGTTCTTTAATATAACACTAACGCAGCTCTGTTCTTTAATATAACACTAACGCAGCTCTGTTCTTTAGAATAACACTAACGCAGCTCTGTTCTTTAATATAACACTAACGCAGCTCTGTTCTTTAATATAACACTAACGCAGCTCTGTTCTTTAGTATAACACTAACGCAGCTCTGTTCTTTAATATAACACTAACGCAGCTCTGTTCTTTAATATAACACTAACGCAGCTCTGTTCTTTAATATAACACTAACGCAGCTCTGTTCTTTAATATAACACTAACGCAGCTCTGTTCTTTAGTATAACACTAACGCAGCTCTGTTCTTTAATATAACACTAACGCAGCTCTGTTCTTTAATATAACACTAACGCAGCTCTGTTCTTTAATATAACACTAACGCAGCTCTGTTCTTTAATATAACACTAACGCAGCTCTGTTCTTTAATATAACACTAACGCAGCTCTGTTCTTTAATATAACACTAACGCAGCTCTGTTCTTTAATATAACACTAACGCAGCTCTGTTCTTTAATATAACACTAACGCAGCTCTGTTCTTTAATATAACACTAACGCAGCTCTGTTCTTTAATATAACACTAACGCAGCTCTGTTCTTTAGTATAACACTAACGCAGCTCTGTTCTTTAGTATAACACTAACGCAGCTCTGTTCTTTAATATAACACTAACGCAGCTCTGTTCTTTAATATAACACTAACGCAGCTCTGTTCTTTAATATAACACTAACGCAGCTCTGTTCTTTAATATAACACTAACGCAGCTCTGTTCTTTAATATAACACTAACGCAGCTCTGTTCTTTAATATAACACTAACGCAGCTCTGTTCTTTAGTATAACACTAACGCAGCTCTGTTCTTTAATATAACACTAACGCAGCTCTGTTCTTTAATATAACACTAACGCAGCTCTGTTCTTTAATATAACACTAACGCAGCTCTGTTCTTTAATATAACACTAACGCAGCTCTGTTCTTTAATATAACACTAACGCAGCTCTGTTCTTTAATATAACACTAACGCAGCTCTGTTCTTTAATATAACACTAACGCAGCTCTGTTCTTTAATATAACACTAACGCAGCTCTGTTCTTTAATATAACACTAACGCAGCTCTGTTCTTTAGTATAACACTAACGCAGCTCTGTTCTTTAATATAACACTAACGCAGCTCTGTTCTTTAATATAACACTAACGCAGCTCTGTTCTTTAGTATAACACTAACGCAGCTCTGTTCTTTAGTATAACACTAACGCAGCTCTGTTCTTTAATATAACACTAACGCAGCTCTGTTCTTTAATATAACACTAACGCAGCTCTGTTCTTTAATATAACACTAACGCAGCTCTGTTCTTTAATATAACACTAACGCAGCTCTGTTCTTTAATATAACACTAACGCAGCTCTGTTCTTTAATATAACACTAACGCAGCTCTGTTCTTTAATATAACACTAACGCAGCTCTGTTCTTTAGTATAACACTAACGCAGCTCTGTTCTTTAATATAACACTAACGCAGCTCTGTTCTTTAATATAACACTAACGCAGCTCTGTTCTTTAATATAACACTAACGCAGCTCTGTTCTTTAGTATAACACTAACGCAGCTCTGTTCTTTAATATAACACTAACGCAGCTCTGTTCTTTAATATAACACTAACGCAGCTCTGTTCTTTAATATAACACTAACGCAGCTCTGTTCTTTAATATAACACTAACGCAGCTCTGTTCTTTAATATAACACTAACGCAGCTCTGTTCTTTAATATAACACTAACGCAGCTCTGTTCTTTAATATAACACTAACGCAGCTCTGTTCTTTAATATAACACTAACGCAGCTCTGTTCTTTAATATAACACTAACGCAGCTCTGTTCTTTAATATAACACTAACGCAGCTCTGTTCTTTAGTATAACACTAACGCAGCTCTGTTCTTTAATATAACACTAACGCAGCTCTGTTCTTTAATATAACACTAACGCAGCTCTGTTCTTTAATATAACACTAACGCAGCTCTGTTCTTTAATATAACACTAACGCAGCTCTGTTCTTTAGTATAACACTAACGCCGCTCTGTTCTTTAATATAACACTAACGCCGCTCTGTTCTTTAGAATAACACTAACGCAGCTCTGTTCTTTAATATAACACTAACGCAGCTCTGTTCTTTAATATAACACTAACGCAGCTCTGTTCTTTAGTATAACACTAACGCAGCTCTGTTCTTTAGTATAACACTAACGCCGCTCTGTTTTTTAATATAACACTAACGCAGCTCTGTTCTTTAATATAACACTAACGCCGCTCTGTTCTTTAATATAACACTAACGCAGCTCTGTTCTTTAGTATAACACTAACGCAGCTCTGTTCTTTAATATAACACTAACGCAGCTCTGTTCTTTAATATAACACTAACGCAGCTCTGTTCTTTAATATAACACTAACGCAGCTCTGTTCTTTAATATAACACTAACGCAGCTCTGTTCTTTAATATAACACTAACGCAGCTCTGTTCTTTAATATAACACTAACGCAGCTCTGTTCTTTAATATAACACTAACGCAGCTCTGTTCTTTAGTATAACACTAACGCAGCTCTGTTCTTTAGTATAACACTAACGCAGCTCTGTTCTTTAATATAACACTAACGCAGCTCTGTTCTTTAATATAACACTAACGCAGCTCTGTTCTTTAATATAACACTAACGCAGCTCTGTTCTTTAGTATAACACTAACGCAGCTCTGTTCTTTAGTATAACACTAACGCAGCTCTGTTCTTTAATATAACACTAACGCAGCTCTGTTCTTTAATATAACACTAACGCAGCTCTGTTCTTTAATATAACACTAACGCAGCTCTGTTCTTTAATATAACACTAACGCAGCTCTGTTCTTTAGTATAACACTAACGCAGCTCTGTTCTTTAATATAACACTAACGCAGCTCTGTTCTTTAATATAACACTAACGCAGCTCTGTTCTTTAATATAACACTAACGCAGCTCTGTTCTTTAGTATAACACTAACGCAGCTCTGTTCTTTAATATAACACTAACGCAGCTCTGTTCTTTAATATAACACTAACGCAGCTCTGTTCTTTAATATAACACTAACGCAGCTCTGTTCTTTAGTATAACACTAACGCAGCTCTGTTCTTTAATATAACACTAACGCAGCTCTGTTCTTTAATATAACACTAACGCAGCTCTGTTCTTTAGTATAACACTAACGCAGCTCTGTTCTTTAATATAACACTAACGCAGCTCTGTTCTTTAATATAACACTAACGCAGCTCTGTTCTTTAATATAACACTAACGCAGCTCTGTTCTTTAATATAACACTAACGCAGCTCTGTTCTTTAATATAACACTAACGCAGCTCTGTTCTTTAATATAACACTAACGCAGCTCTGTTCTTTAGTATAACACTAACGCAGCTCTGTTCTTTAATATAACACTAACGCAGCTCTGTTCTTTAATATAACACTAACGCAGCTCTGTTCTTTAGTATAACACTAACGCAGCTCTGTTCTTTAATATAACACTAACGCAGCTCTGTTCTTTAATATAACACTAACGCAGCTCTGTTCTTTAATATAACACTAACGCAGCTCTGTTCTTTAATATAACACTAACGCAGCTCTGTTCTTTAATATAACACTAACGCAGCTCTGGTCTTTAATATAACACTAACGCAGCTCTGTTCTTTAATATAACACTAACGCAGCTCTGTTCTTTAATATAACACTAACGCCGGGGTAGTTAATGTTGCCTCACGATGTCCAGTCCTGGGGAGGGCAACAGTAGCTGCACGTTGTAACGCCGTCGCTTTTGTCGTCCTCTCCTTTTTATAAAACTTGTGTCATGTTCTTCAGACCGACATCTTCCACAAAACCAATCGTCCGGCGTTAAGGCAATTAAATAATTGTTGGCGTTAATTCATCGTGTTAACGCGAAAATAATGCGTTAACTTGCCCAGAACTAATTTAAACTTTCAACCGTTCATTCATTTACCTGTAAAACGTAGGAAAAGACTAACGATATTTATTTTTCCTTCAGGTTTCATCACAGCCGTCCTGAAAGTGCTGCATTTTGTCTGCCTTTGAAATAAAATGTTCTCTTTTTATCGATTTGTCTGAAGCTCAGTTGGATCGTGCTGTAAAGACTCAAAGCTCTGTCTTTTATTAGATTTGGTCTTTGGGAGATAAATGTTTCCCGTGTTTCCTCTGGGCTCGTCACAAACCTGTCGTCGCTGTAGTTTTTGACCCCGAACAGAGAGACCCTCATCTGCTTCATCTCCATCACAATACATCCATCTGCCCCCGGGGGCCCCGCTCGGCTCCAGGGGCCGGGCAGGGGCCCCGCTCGGCTCCAGGGGCCGGGCAGGGGCCCCGCTCGGCTCTGAGGGCTCCGCGGTGTGGAGCAGATGGAGCTAAAACAAAGGCTCTGAGGGAACAAAGAGTGACCCCTGGCCCTTCATTAACCCATTATCAGCTGAGAGCTTTAATACAGTCACTGACAGAGTCGAGTGGCCCCTGTTCCCGGCACAGGTCTACAGCAGGTTTTACTCGGTTCAGTCCGGTCTGGGACACCGTCGGCAAAAAGAAGATTTACAGTTTCTAAAAAAAAAAAGCATTGTTTGTGACATTATTTGATTCTATGAAGAAAAAACTAAGACAGAACCAAGATTTAGTCTCGAGACGAGTCAAAAGACTTTTTAGGCTCTTTAGACGTCAAGACCAACAAAGACTCTGACCTCCGTGAGTCTGGACCTGCTCTAAGTCTGGACTAACACTGTTTCCATCATGAGTCTGGACCTGGTCTAAGTCTGGACTAACTCTGTCTCCGTGAGTCTGGACCTGGTCTAAGTCTGGACTAACTCTGTCTCCGTGAGTCTGGACCTGGTCTAAGTCTGGACTAACTCTGTCTCCGTAAGTCTGGACCTGGTCTAAGTCTGGACTAACTCTGTCTCCATCATGAGTCTGGACCTGGTCTAAGTCTGGACTAACTCTGTCTCCATCATGAGTCTGGACCTGCTCTAAGTCTGGACTAACTCTGTCTCCGTGAGTCTGGACCTGGTCTAGGACTGGACTAACTCTGACCTCCGTGAGTCTGGACCTGGTCCAAGTCTGGACTAACTCTGTCTCCGTGAGTCTGGACCTGGTCTAGGACTGGACTAACTCTGACCTCCGTGAGTCTGGACCTGGTCTAAGTCTGGACTAACTCTGTCTCCGTGAGTCTGGACCTGGTCTAGGACTGGACTAACTCTGTCTCCGTGAGTCTGGACCTGGTCTAAGTCTGGACTAACTCTGTCTCCGTGAGTCTGGACCTGGTCTAAGTCTGGACTAACACTGTCTCAATCATGAGTCTGGACCTGGTCTAAGTCTGGACTAACTCTGTCTCCGTGAGTCTGGACCTGGTCTAAGTCTGGACTAACACTGTCTCAATCATGAGTCTGGACCTGGTCTAAGTCTGGACTAACTCTGTCTCCGTGAGTCTGGACCTGGTCTAAGTCTGGACTAACTCTGTCTCCGTGAGTCTGGACCTGCTCTAAGTCTGGACTAACTCTGTCTCCGTGAGTCTGGACCTGGTCTAAGTCTGGACTAACTCTGTCTCCGTGAGTCTGGACCTGGTCTAAGTCTGGACTAACTCTGTCTCCGTGAGTCTGGACCTGCTCTAAGTCTGGACTAACTCTGTCTCCGTGAGTCTGGACCTGCTCTAAGTCTGGACTAACTCTGTCTCCGTGAGTCTGGACCTGGTCCAAGTCTGGACTAACTCTGTCTCCTTCATGAGTCTGGACCTGGTCTAAGTCTGGACTAACTCTGTCTCCTTCATGAGTCTGGACCTGGTCTAAGACTGGACTAACTCTGTCTCCGTGAGTCTGGACTTGGTCTAGGACTGGACTAACTCTGTCTCCGTGAGTCTGGACCTGATCTAAGTCTGGACTAACTCGGTCTCCTTGAGTCTGGACCTGGTCTAAGTCTGGACTAACTCGGTCTCCGTGACTGAAGTTAATACTAAAGTAAGATTAAACCAAAGACAAGTCCAAGGTAATAAACCAGAACAAAACCAGGACTAAAGCAGAACTAAACCAGGTCTAAATCAGGTCTAAATCAGGTCTAAACCAGGTCTAAATCAGGTCTAAATCAGGTCTAAACCAGGTCTAAATCAGGTCTAAAGCAGGTCTAAAGCAGGTCTAAAGCAGGTCTAAAGCAGGTCTAAAGCAGGTCTAAAGCAGGTCTAAAGCAGGTCTAAAGCAGGTCTAAAGCAGGACTAAACCAGGTCTAAAGCAGGTCTAAAGCAGGTCTAAATCAGGACTAAAGCAGGTCTAAAGCAGGTCTAAAGCAGGTCTAAAGCAGGTCTAAAGCAGGTCTAAAGCAGGTCTAAAGCAGGTCTAAAGCAGGTCTAAAGCAGGTCTAAAGCAGGTCTAAAGCAGGTCTAAAGCAGGTCTAAAGCAGGACTAAACCAGGTCTAAAGCAGGTCTAAAGCAGGTCTAAAGCAGGTCTAAAGCAGGTCTAAAGCAGGTCTAAACCAGGTCTAAAGCAGGTCTAAAGCAGGTCTAAAGCAGGTCTAAAGCAGGTCTAAAGCAGGTCTAAAGCAGGTCTAAACCAGGTCTAAAGCAGGTCTAAAGCAGGTCTAAATCAGGTCTAATCCGGGTCTAAACCGGGTCTAAACCAGGTCTAAACCAGGTCTAAATCAGGTCTAATCCGGGTCTAAACCGGGTCTAAACCAGGTCTAAATCAGGTCTAATCCGGCTCTAAACCAGGTCTAAATCAGGTCTAATCCAGGTCTAAATCAGGTCTAAATCAGGTCTAATCCGGGTCTAAACCGGGTCTAAACCAAGTCTAAATCAGGTCTAATCTGGGTCTGAACCGGGTCTGAACCAGGTCTGAACCAGGTCTAAATCAGGTCTAATCCGGGTCTAAACCAGGTCTGAATCAGGGTAATCCAGGTCTAAACCAGGTCTAAACCAGGTCTGAACCAGGTCTAAATCAGGTCTAATCCAGGTATAAACCAGGTCTAAATCAGGCCTAATCCGGGTCAAAACCAGGTCTGAATCAGGGTAATCCAGGTCTAAACCAGGTCTGAACCAGGTCTAAACCAGGATCAATGAACAATACGATGAACAATACGCAGCTCACAGTCCATTAACGACATCTCGTCCAATCAGAACACTCCATTCTACTCCGAGTGATTAACCCAAACGTGTCCTGCATTGAAAACCAGAGAAGAAGAAGAACAGGGAGGAGGGGTTTACATTAACACCAGAGAAGAAGAAGAACAGGGAGGAGGGGTTTACATTAACACCAGAGAAGAAGAAGAACAGGGAGGAGGGGTTTACATTAACACCAGAGAAGAAGAAGAACAGGGAGGAGGGGTTTACATTAACACCAGAGAAGAAGAAGAACAGGGAGGAGGGGTTTACATTAACACCAGAGAAGAAGAAGAACAGGGAGGAGGGGTTTACATTAACACCAGAGAAGAAGAAGAACAGGGAGGAGGGGTTTACATTAACACCAGAGAAGAAGAAGAACAGGGAGGAGGGGTTTACATTAACACCAGAGAAGAAGAAGAACAAAGGAGGGGTTTGAATTAACACCAGAGAAGAAGAAGAACAAAGGAGGGGTTTGAATTAACACCAGAGAAGGAGAAGGGGGCTGGGGTCTAGACCAGGTCTAAACCAGGACTAAACCAGGTCTAAACCAGGTCTAAACAAGACAAGACATTTATTTTTGTACAGCCCAATATCACAACAACAGCCGCCTCAAAGGACTTAAACTGCACTAGACAACATCCCCTGTCCTTAGAGCCTCCATCAGGGGGAGGAAAAACTCCAAAAAAAAACCAGCCGGGAAAAAAGAGAAACCTCAGGGAGAACCACAGAAGGAGGGATCCACTCCCAGGACGGACAGGCCGTGCAAGAATGTGTCCAGGACAGTTGAAAAAATACATATAAATACAAAACAAATTCACAAAAAACATTTAACCAGGACTAAACCAGGACTAAACCAGGACTAAACCAGGTCTAAACCAACATTAATTCTAGTATTAATTGTTAAAACCATGATGAAAATCTCAGCGCTTTATAAAGAGCCTGTGTTTGTCGAGTTTGTTCTCATCTGAGTAAGTGGCTGTAAGTCCAGGCTCAGAGCTGGGACTGAGGTGGGTTTTTGTTCTGGTCTCAGTCTTAAACAGGTCTTTAGCAGGTCTGTTGGGTCTGGTCTAGTCTGGTCTAGTCTGGTCTAGTCTGGGGGGAGGTGTAGCGCTGCACAGTCCCGTTCAGGCCTCACTGCTCCGAGGAGCTTTCCTGAATATTGATGAGCTGCTGCAGTGGGACGTTCAGTCTCTGGGGACGAGCCAACATGGCCGCCGCTGTCCACACTTCATCAGCACCAACACCGCTCAGAGTCAAAGAGAGCTTAGAGTCAGAGAGAGCTCAGAGTCAGAGAGAGTCAGAGAGCACTCAGAGTCAGAGAGAGCTCAGAGTCAGAGAGAGCTCAGAGTCAGAGAGAGAGCTCAGAGTCAGAGAGAGCTCAGAGTCAGAGAGAGGGTCAGAGTCAGAGAGAGGGTCAGAGTCAGAGAGAGGGTCAGAGTCAGAGAGAGGGTCAGAGTCAGAGAGAGAGCTCAGAGTCAGAGAGAGAGCTCAGAGTCAGAGAGAGAGCTCAGAGTCAGAGAGAGAGCTCAGAGTCAGAGAGAGAGCTCAGAGTCAGAGAGAGCTCAGAGTCAGAGAGAGCTCAGAGTCAGAGAGAGAGAGCTCAGAGTCAGAGAGAGCTCAGAGTCAGAGAGAGAGAGCTCAGAGTCAGAGAGAGAGCTCAGAGTCAGAGAGAGAGCTCAGAGTCAGAGAGAGAGAGCTCAGAGTCAGAGAGAGAGCTCAGAGTCAGAGAGAGCTCAGAGTCAGAGAGAGCTCAGAGTCAGAGAGAGCTCAGAGTCAGAGAGAGAGCTCAGAGTCAGAGAGAGCTCAGAGTCAGAGAGAGAGCTCAGAGTCAGAGAGAGAGCTCAGAGTCAGAGAGAGCTCAGAGTCAGAGAGAGAGCTCAGAGTCAGAGAGAGAGCTCAGAGTCAGAGAGAGCTCAGAGTCAGAGAGAGAGCTCAGAGAGAGAGAGCTCAGAGTCAGAGAGAGAGTCAGAGTCAGAGAGAGAGCTCAGAGTCAGAGAGAGCTCAGAGTCAGAGAGAGAGCTCAGAGTCAGAGAGGGTCAGAGTCAGAGAGAGCTCAGAGTCAGAGAGAGCTCAGAGTCAGAGAGAGCTCAGAGTCAGAGAGAGCTCAGAGTCAGAGAGGAGCTCAGAGTCAGAGAGAGCTCAGAGTCAGAGAGAGAGCTCAGAGTCAGAGAGAGCTCAGAGTCAGAGAGAGGGTCAGAGTCAGAGAGAGGGTCAGAGTCAGAGAGAGTCAGAGAGCACTCAGAGTCAGAGAGAGAGCTCAGAGTCAGAGAGAGTCAGAGTCAGAGAGTCAGAGTCAGAGAGAACTCAGAGTCAGAGAGAGAGCTCAGAGTCAGAGAGAGAGCTCAGAGTCAGAGAGCACTCAGAGTCAGAGAGAGCTCAGAGTCAGAGAGAGCTCAGAGTCAGAGAGAGCTCAGAGTCAGAGAGAGCTCAGAGTCAGAGAGAGTCAGAGTCAGAGTCAGAGAGAAAGCTCAGAGTCAGAGAGAAAGCTCAGAGTCAGAGAGAAAGCTCAGAGTCAGAGAGAGAGCTCAGAGTCAGAGAGAGAGCTCAGAGTCAGAGAGAGAGCTCAGAGTCAGAGAGAGAGCTCAGAGTCAGAGAGAGGGTCAGAGTCAGAGAGAGGGTCAGAGTCAGAGAGGAGCTCAGAGTCAGAGAGAGCTCAGAGTCAGAGAGAGTCAGAGAGCACTCAGAGTCAGAGAGAGCTCAGAGTCAGAGAGAGGGTCAGAGTCAGAGAGAGAGCTCAGAGTCAGAGAGAGGGTCAGAGTCAGAGAGAGGGTCAGAGTCAGAGAGAGTCAGAGAGCACTCAGAGTCAGAGAGAGGGTCAGAGTCAGAGAGAGGGTCAGAGTCAGAGAGAGTCAGAGAGCACTCAGAGTCAGAGAGAGGGTCAGAGTCAGAGAGAGAGCTCAGAGTCAGAGAGAGAGCTCAGAGTCAGAGAGAGCTCAGAGTCAGAGAGAGCTCAGAGTCAGAGAGAGTCAGAGAGCACTCAGAGTCAGAGAGAGGGTCAGAGTCAGAGAGAAAGCTCAGAGTCAGAGAGAAAGCTCAGAGTCAGAGAGAAAGCTCAGAGTCAGAGAGAGAGCTCAGAGTCAGAGAGAGAGCTCAGAGTCAGAGAGAGGGTCAGAGTCAGAGAGAGGGTCAGAGTCAGGGAGAGAGCTCAGAGTCAGGGAGAGAGCTCAGAGTCAGAGAGAGAGCTCAGAGTCAGAGAGAGAGCTCAGAGTCAGAGAGAGAGCTCAGAGTCAGAGAGAGAGCTCAGAGTCAGAGAGAGAGCTCAGAGTCAGAGAGAGAGCTCAGAGTCAGAGAGAGAGCTCAGAGTCAGAGAGAGAGCTCAGAGTCAGAGAGAGAGATCAGAGTCAGAGAGAGAGAGCTCAGAGTCAGAGAGAGCTCAGAGTCAGAGAGAGAGCTCAGAGTCAGAGAGAGAGCTCAGAGTCAAAGAGAGCTCAGAGTCAGAGAGAGAGCTCAGAGTCAGGGAGAGAGCTCAGAGTCAGAGAGAGAGCTCAGAGTCAGGGAGAGAGCTCAGAGTCAGAGAGAGAGAGCTCAGAGTCAGAGAGAGAGCTCAGAGTCAGAGAGAGCTCAGAGTCAGAGAGAGAGCTCAGAGTCAGAGAGAGAGCTCAGAGTCAGGGAGAGAGCTCAGAGTCAGAGAGAGAGCTCAGAGTCAGAGAGAGAGCTCAGAGTCAGAGAGAGAGCTCAGAGTCAGAGAGAGAGCTCAGAGTCAGAGAGAGAGCTCAGAGTCAGAGAGAGGGTCAGAGTCAGAGAGAGAGCTCAGAGTCAGAGAGAGAGCTCAGAGTCAGAGAGAGGGTCAGAGTCAGAGAGAGGGTCAGAGTCAGAGAGAAGCTCAGAGTCAGAGAGAGCTCAGAGTCAGAGAGAGAGCTCAGAGTCAGAGAGAGGGTCAGAGTCAGAGAGAGGGTCAGAGTCAGAGAGAGAGCTCAGAGTCAGAGAGAGAGCTCAGAGTCAGAGAGAGAGCTCAGAGTCAGAGAGAGAGCTCAGAGTCAGAGAGAGAGAGCTCAGAGTCAGAGAGAGAGCTCAGAGTCAGAGAGAGAGCTCAGAGTCAGAGAGAGAGCTCAGAGTCAGGGAGAGAGCTCAGAGTCAGAGAGAGAGCTCAGAGTCAGAGAGAGAGCTCAGAGTCAGAGAGAGCTCAGAGTCAGAGAGAGAGCTCAGAGTCAGAGAGAGAGCTCAGAGTCAGGGAGAGAGCTCAGAGTCAGAGAGAGAGCTCAGAGTCAGAGAGAGAGCTCAGAGTCAGAGAGAGAGCTCAGAGTCAGAGAGAGAGCTCAGAGTCAGGGAGAGAGCTCAGAGTCAGAGAGAGAGCTCAGAGTCAGAGAGAGAGCTCAGAGTCAGAGAGAGAGCTCAGAGTCAGAGAGAGAGCTCAGAGTCAGAGAGAGAGCTCAGAGTCAGAGAGAGGGTCAGAGTCAGAGAGAGGGTCAGAGTCAGAGAGGAGCTCAGAGTCAGAGAGAGCTCAGAGTCAGAGAGAGAGCTCAGAGTCAGAGAGAGAGCTCAGAGTCAGAGAGAGAGCTCAGAGTCAGAGAGAGAGCTGAGAGTCAGAGAGAGAGCTCAGAGTCAGGGAGAGTCAGAGAGCACTCAGAGTCAGAGAGAGCTCAGAGTCAGAGAGAGAGCTCAGAGTCAGAGAGAGAGCTCAGAGTCAGAGAGAGAGCTCAGAGTCAGAGAGAGCTCAGAGTCAGAGAGAGAGCTCAGAGTCAGAGAGAGCTCAGAGTCAGAGAGAGTCAGAGTCAGAGAGAGTCAGAGAGCACTCAGAGTCAGAGAGAGGGTCAGAGTCAGAGAGAAAGCTCAGAGTCAGAGAGAGAGCTCAGAGTCAGAGAGAGCTCAGAGTCAGAGAGAGCTCAGAGTCAGAGAGAGCTCAGAGTCAGAGAGAGAGCTCAGAGTCAGAGAGAGCTCAGAGTCAGAGAGAACTCAGAGTCAGAGAGAGCTTAGAGTCAGAGAGAGCTTAGAGTCAGAGAGAGTCAGAGAGCACTCGGAGTCAGAGAGAGAGCTCAAAGTCAGAGAGAGCTCAAAGTCAGAGAGAGCTCAGAGTCAGAGAGAGCTCAGAGTCAGAGAGAGCTCAGAGTCAGAGAGCACTCAGAGTCAGAGAGAGCTCAGAGTCAGAGAGAGCTCAGAGTCAGAGAGAGCTCAGAGTCAGAGAGAGCTCAGAGTCAGAGAGAGCTCAGAGTCAGAGGGAGCTCAGAGTCAGAGGGAGCTCAGAGTAATTATTTACTGTTGTCTTTGACAGCAGTTTACATTTTTTATCTTTATAACATTTTTGTACATTTTGTGACTAAACTTTTTCAGGTCTCTTAATCAGAAACTGACAAAAAACTCTTGTTAATTTCAAAAGAACTGAGACATATCGTCTAGATTTGACAGTGGCTTGACATTTTGTACCGTTTTACAGTTTCCTCTTCAAACCCCCGTCTCTTAATTGTCTGTTTAGTTCCCATCGTGTGCCGTGAATAAAGCTGTTTCCTGTTTGTATAATTAACGACGCTGCATTAAGTCCGTGTGCGTCTGTGAACACTCGTCTCTGAATAATTCATGAGGCTCACCTTCAGCCGCCACCGCTGCTGCTTTTACTTTAATGGGATTGGATTTATTGGAGCCGTTTATGTTGCGTTTGATTAAAAAGCTGCATCTGAGCAAAACAGGAAGTGGCCCCGAGACGAAGACGAGATGCTCAGGCTTTGGAAACACGAGCGTACTCTGGGTTTTACTCGACAGGTGCCGTGTTATTGAAGAAAGAGTTCAGGAAGGCAGTTTGTAAAATACCATTCAAGGAGACGAGTTTTAATTCAAAAACTTAAAAAAGCATTTTTCCATTTGTGTGTATAACATCTGGAGATGAAGTGTGTTGTTGTCTAAATATATTAAACAATAGAGTACTGTTTATGCTTTGGTTTAAAAAAAGCATAACGTTATAGAATAATAATTAATTTATGGAACAGCTCCACACTGTAAAACGGTCATAATAATAATGGAATTAGATTTACTGTATATAGTTCTTCATAAACAGTGCTTTACAGACTCCATGACTCACTCACTCCACAGCCACGCACTGGAGGTAAACTGAGTCTGTCCAACCCCCACCAAACACACTCACACATTCAAACACATTCAACTGGAGAGAGCAGGAATCGAACCGACAACCTTCCAGTTACCTTCCAACATTCCGGTTCAGTGCAATTGTAAACCTCATGGTGAAAAAACAGACATTTAAACCAAGAAGAGAAGTTGAAGTACATCACAATAAGGACTTAAGTCTAAACCAGGACTCTTTTTATCCGACGCACCACAGTGTGAAGCACTCCGTCAGATAAAACACTGTTGGAACGATAGATCTTTGAACACGGTTTATGTAGGAGCCGTTTGAAAAGAACTGACCCAGAAAAGCCTCCTTTTACAGAAAATTAACTCAGAACCAAGAGTTTTAATAAATTATGAATGAAACATTCTCTGCACAATTATTTCTTTTCTCAATCTTTCAATGGAACACATTACTTTATTGTAATGTTCTTAAAAAGACAAGGTGTGACCTCAATTTAAGCGAACGAAGGTGTTCTTCTGCATTAAACCTCAGCTCGTGGTTTCTAAACACATGGGACACAAATAAAAGACTGGGTTAAAGACGGTTAAAGACAGACACTCTGGACCAGTAAACCAGGACTAGACCCAGACATAGTCCAGATCAAGACCAAACCAAGACCAAACCAAGACCAAACCTGGCCCAGACCAAGGCCAGAGTATAATCTGTGAAGTGAGAGTCTTAAAATCCAGGTCCAGACTAAACCAGACCAGGAAGTTAGATCCTGATTATTTCTGGGCTTTGGAATTTTAGGAAACATTGCTCTATTTTAACTCTATCTGTAGCAGCTGCAGTTTTATCACTAATAAACCGAAGAGTGAGGTCACAAAGAGAAGCCGTTTTGTAAATGGATTTTTTAATGTCGTGAGTCTGATGATGAGCACATCTGTGAACATGTTCTGGAGTTTCTGCTAAAAGCCTGTTGTGGTTGTTGTTCTGAGGCAGGTCTTTATTAATCTTCTGCTGCTGCTTCATTAAAAACCACTGCAGCTCAAATCTTTAATGTGTCTCTAATTAAATCTACCTCTGTTTGTTTGTTCATTAATCACCTGCGAGGAATCCTTAATGGGACCGAGTAATAAATAATAAAGCACCATCTTATTAGGGCTATACTGTATTAAATAGAAGAGAATACTGTTTTTATTTGAGAACAAACAGAGATAGATTTAATTAGAGACACATTAAAGATGACTCTGCAATGTTTGAATGAATCAGCAGCAGAATATTAATAAAGACATGCTTTTAACACAAAGACAATAAAAGTACATAAACTAAAGACTCTGTAGGGCCCAGTTTTCTCTGAAGTTTTACCTTCAACGTCTAAAACACAGAGACACAGGCAGTAGACGTTTTTATATATTTCCATCATGTAGTGGGAAAGGAAGAGCGTGGCCACTCCAACATAAAACGTTCTTATATTACTTCAACAAATCAAAAAAGGCTGCATTTTTATGTTTTATGATGTAATCTTTAGAAAAACATGGAAAGAGAATCCACAAATCTCTGAAGTCGACATGTGTCCGACTGCTTTACCTCAGACTGAAGTGGTTCTGAGGCAGAGAAAAGAACAGAGATTAAAAGAAGCTGGAGTTAAATCCCTGTCGGATAAATCTGTGGCTGACACACAGTGAATTAGAGACGACTATAATCCAGTGTTCTGCTCCAGGGATTAACACCCAGCAGCACAAAGGAAACAGAAAACAACAGGACTGACAGTTTAACTCCAGACTTACAGAGTTACTCCAGACATGCACACTGTCACAGAAGAGCAACAACCGACTCCCGAACACTGGAGGGTTGTGAGTTCAATCCCCGGGCGGGATATTTCTGTGTGGAGTTCTCAAACTCTCAAGACCACACTGACCGAGACAGAGTTAGTCCGGTCTTAGACCAGGTCCAGACTCACGGAGGTAAGAGTTAGTCCAGTCCTAGACCAGGTCCAGACTCACGGAGGTCAGTGTTAGTCCAGTCTTACACCAGGTCCAGACTCACGGAGGTCAGTGTTAGTCTAGTCTTACACCAGGTCCAGACTCACGGAGGTCAGTGTTAGTCCGGTCTTAGACCAGGTCCAGACTCACGGAGGTCAGTGTTAGTCCGGTCTTAGACCAGGTCCAGACTCACAGAGACAGAGTTAGTCCAGTCTTAGACCAGGTCCAGACTCACAGAGACAGAGTTAGTCCAGTCTTAGACCAGGTCCAGACTCACGGAGGTCAGTGTTAGTCCGGTCTTAGACCAGGTCCAGACTCACGGAGGTCAGTGTTAGTCCGGTCTTAGACCAGGTCCAGACTCACAGAGACAGAGTTAGTCCAGTCTTAGACCAGGTCCAGACTCACAGAGACAGAGTTAGTCCAGTCTTAGACCAGGTCCAGACTCACGGAGGTCAGAGTTAGTCCAGTCCTAGACCAGGTCCAGACTCACAGAGACAGAGTTAGTCCAGTCCTAGACCAGGTCCAGACTCACTGAGGTCTGGTTCTTTTGAAGACAACACTAAAGCAGTATTTAATCAAACCCTGTTCTTTTAAAAGTACAAGACGGTCTCTGGTTTAACATTTCTCAGAAATAACCTCAGACATTTCCTCCAGGGTTTGTGTAAACGCAGTTTATATTTACGTGTGGAAGTGTGGTTAGTTACAGCTACAGAAAGCAGTGAGGGTCAAATCCACTCAAGGTTGAATAAAAGTGTCTCTAAAGCGTCCCCCGGCTGCAGCGCTGCATTTATGGCTCTTTAGATTTTATGGTTTTATGAGCGTTCAGGAGCAGGAGGTCTCACTCTGAGTGAAAAACAGCAACTGAGAACTGGATTCAAAGAGTCTAGTCCTGGTCTAAACCAGGTCTAAACCAGGTCTAAACCAGGACTAACCCAGGACTAACCCAGGTCTAAACCAGGACTAAACCAGGTCTAAACCAGGTCTAAACCAGGTCTAAACCAGGACTAACCCAGGACTAACCCAGGTCTAAACCAGGACTAAACCTGGACTAAACCAGGTCTAAACCAGGTCTAAACCAGGACTAAACCTGGACTAAACCAGGTCTAAACCAGGTCTAAACCAGGTCTAAACCAGGACTAAACCAGGTCTAACCCAGGACTAAACCGGGTCTAACCCAGGTCTAAACCAGGACTAACCCAGGACTAACCCAGGTCTAAACCAGGACTAACCCAGGTCTAAACCAGGACTAACCCAGGACTAACCCAGGTCTAAACCAGGACTAACCCAGGACTAAACCAGGACTAAACCAGGACTAAACCAGGACTAAACCAGGTCTAAACCAGGACTAAACCAGGACTAAACCAGGACTAAACCTGGACTAAACCTGGACTAAACCTGGACTAAACCTGGTCTAACCCAGGACTAAACCAGGACTAAACCAGGACTAAACCTGGACTAAACCTGGACTAAACCTGGACTAAACCTGGACTAAACCTGGTCTAACCCAGGACTAAACCAGGACTAAACCAGGACTAGCCCAGGACTAAACCAGGACTAAACCTGGACTAAACCAGGTCTAAACCAGGTCTAAACCAGGTCTAAACCAGGTCTAAACCAGGTCTAAACCTGGACTAAACCAGGACTACACCAGGACTAAACCAGGACTAAACCAGGACTAAACCAGGACTAAACAGGACTGAACAGGACTAAACCAGGTCTAAACCAGGTCTAAACCAGGTCTAAACCAGGTCTAAACCAGGTCTAAACCTGGACTAAACCAGGTCTAAACCAGGTCTAAACCAGGACTAAACCGGGTCTAACCCAGGACTAAACCGGGTCTAACCCAGGTCTAAACCAGGACTAAACCAGGTCTAACCCAGGACTAACCCAGGTCTAAACCAGGACTAAACCAGGACTAACCCAGGACTAACCCAGGTCTAAACCAGGACTAACCCAGGACTAAACCAGGACTAAACCAGGACTAAACCAGGTCTAAACCAGGACTAAACCAGGACTAAACCTGGACTAAACCTGGACTAAACCTGGACTAAACCTGGTCTAAACCTGGTCTAAACCTGGTCTAAACCAGGTCTAACCCAGGACTAAACCAGGACTAAACCAGGACTAAACCTGGACTAAACCTGGACTAAACCTGGACTAAACCTGGTCTAAACCTGGTCTAAACCAGGTCTAACCCAGGTCTAAACCAGGACTAAACCAGGACTAAACCTGGACTAAACCTGGACTAAACCTGGACTAAACCAGGTCTAAACCAGGTCTAAACCAGGTCTAAACCAGGACTAAACCGGGTCTAACCCAGGTCTAAACCAGGTCTAAACCAGGACTAAACCAGGTCTAAACCAGGACTAAACCAGGACTAAACCAGGACTAACCCAGGACTAACCCAGGTCTAAACCAGGACTAAACCAGGACTAAACCAGGACTAACCCAGGACTAACCCAGGTCTAAACCAGGACTAACCCAGGTCTAAACCAGGACTAACCCAGGTCTAAACCAGGTCTAAACCAGGTCTAAACCAGGACTAACCCAGGACTAAACCAGGACTAAACCAGGACTAAACCAGGTCTAAACCAGGACTAAACCAGGACTAACCCAGGACTAACCCAGGACTAACCCAGGTCTAAACCAGGACTAACCCAGGTCTAAACCAGGACTAACCCAGGTCTAAACCAGGACTAACCCAGGACTAAACCAGGACTAAACCAGGTCTAAACCAGGACTAACCCAGGTCTAAACCAGGACTAACCCAGGTCTAAACCAGGACTAACCCAGGACTAAACCAGGACTAAACCAGGACTAAACCAGGTCTAAACCAGGACTAACCCAGGACTAAACCAGGACTGAACCAGGACTAAACCAGGTCTAACCCAGGACTAAACTAGGACTAAACCAGGTCTAAACCAGGTCTAAACCTGGACTAAACCAGGTCTAAACCAGGTCTAAACCAGGACTAAACCAGGACTAAACCAGGTCTTCACCAGGTCTAAACCAGGTCTAAACCAGGTCTAAACCAGGTCTAAACCAGGTCTAAACCAGGACTAAACCAGGACTAAACCTGGTCTAAACCAGGTCTAAACCAGGACTAAACCAGGTCTAAACCTGGACTAAAAAGACAGGATTTGATGCAGAAATATTTTTGTTCTGGATGTATTTCTGTCGCTGCATTAAATTAAATCCACTTTTCTGTTGCTTTTACATCGAGGTCAAAGCCAGAGCTGGAGAAATAACAGACTGTATTTCAGAAAAACAGCATTTGAAAATGGAACATTTGGAAAATAAAGACGTTTTAGGAGTAAAGACGTGTTTGAAAATGAAATATGAACAAAAATGCAGATAAATCAAGTCAAAGTTCATGTTTTAAACCAGAGCTAAACATAAAAATGTATTTAAAGCAAATTAAATATTCAAAGAAGTTGACTAAACTCAACTTTAGTTTGGAAACAGAGGTTTATAAAGATAAATAAAGAGCAGACAAGAAGTCTTTTCCATCAAAAAACTTGATCTTTTAGGAAGAAAACTGGTGTCTTTGTGACAAAAACTAACCATTTATGAGGAAGAAATATAGTCTGTGCTTTAGAAAAGATAATGTTCTATGGAAAAAAAACAGCCAAAATCCTTTTTTTTAAAAAAAACAGCTGTAAAATTCTAAATAAAATACACAATTCTTAAAAGAGAGGCTTATACTGAAACAAAAAGTAGTAAAAAAAATGCATTAGGATGAAACCACAGCAGAAAATCCCTGTTACAAATGATAATCTGAGGAAAAACACTGTGCAGAAAACAACTTGTGGTTTTCTCAAATATAAATAAGACAAATGAGGCCTAAACGTAAAAGTATAAAAGACCATTAGGATCAGAAAATCAAAGAAGTCATGCTATACTTTGGAAAAGAGGCTGAAAAGTACCGAGAGAAGAAAAGAAGAATGCAACAGCGAAACCCATTTGAATCACAAAATGTCAGGTAAAAGTCCGTGTTTTAAAGACACAAATGAGCTGTGATTAAACAAAGAAATTCAAAACCTGTTTCCAAAAGGTCAGGTTCTGTCGAAGTTAAACGAGGCCTGATGCTTTAGCTGCAGCTCACTCTTTGAGATGGACCTAAAGCAGCAGCAGCAGAAAAGACGGACGATAGACGAGGAACAGGGTCAACAGGACCAGAGTTTAGTGGAAAAGACGGACGATAGACGAGGAAAAGGAACAGGATCAACAGGACCAGAGTTTAGTGGAAAAGACGGACGATAGACGAGGAAAAGGAACAGGATCAACAGGACCAGAGTTTAGTGGAAAAGACGGACGATAGACGAGGAAAAGGAACAGGATCAACAGGACCAGAGTTTAGTGGAAAAGACGGACGATAGACGAGGAACAGGGTCAACAGGACCAGAGTTTAGTGGAAAAGACGGACGATAGAGGAAAAGGAACAGGATCAACAGGACCAGAGTTTAGTGGAAAAGACGGACGATAGACGAGGAAAAGGAACAGGATCAACAGGACCAGAGTTTAGTGGAAAAGACGGACGATAGACGAGGAAAAGGAACAGGATCAACAGGACCAGAGTTTAGTGGAAAAGACGGACGATAGACGAGGAACAGGGTCAACAGGACCAGAGTTTAGTGGAAAAGACGGACGATAGACGAGGAACAGGGTCAACAGGACCAGAGTTTAGTGGAAAAGACGGACGATAGACGAGGAACAGGATCAACAGGACCAGAGTTTAGTGGAAAAGACGGACGATAGACGAGGAAAAGGAACAGGATCAACAGGACCAGAGTTTAGTGGAAAAGACGGACGATAGACGAGGAACAGGATCAACAGGACCAGAGTTTAGTGGAAAAGACGGACGATAGACGAGGAACAGGATCAACAGGACCAGAGTTTAGTGGAAAAGACGGACGATAGACGAGGAAAAGGAACAGGATCAACAGGACCAGAGTTTAGTGGAAAAGACGGACGATAGACGAGGAAAAGGAACAGGATCAACAGGACCAGAGTTTAGTGGAAAAGACGGACGATAGACGAGGAACAGGATCAACAGGACCAGAGTTTAGTGGAAAAGACGGACGATAGACGAGGAAAAGGAACAGGATCAACAGGACCAGAGTTAAGTGGAAAAGACGGACGATAGAGGAAAAGGAACAGGGTCAACAGGACCAGAGTTTAGTGGAAAAGACGGACGATAGAAGGAACAGGATCAACAGGACCAGAGTTTAGTGGAAAAGACGGACGATAGACGAGGAAAAGGAAAAGGATCAACAGGACCAGAGTTTAGTGGAAAAGACGGACGATAGACGAGGAACAGGATCAACAGGACCAGAGTTTAGTGGAAAAGACGGACGATAGACGAGGAAAAGGAACAGGATCAACAGGACCAGAGTTTAGTGGAAAAGACGGACGATAGACGAGGAACAGGATCAACAGGACCAGAGTTTAGTGGAAAAGACGGACGATAGACGAGGAACAGGTTCAACAGGACCAGAGTTTAGTGGAAAAGACGGACGATAGACGAGGAAAAGGAACAGGATCAACAGGACCAGAGTTTAGTGGAAAAGACGGACGATAGACGAGGAACAGGATCAACAGGACCAGAGTTTAGTGGAAAAGACGGACGATAGACGAGGAACAGGATCAACAGGACCAGAGTTTAGTGGAAAAGACGGACGATAGACGAGGAAAGGAACAGGATCAACAGGACCAGAGTTTAGTGGAAAAGACGGACGATAGACGAGGAAAAGGAACAGGATCAACAGGACCAGAGTTTAGTGGAAAAGACGGACGATAGAGCGAGGAACAGGATCAACAGGACCAGAGTTTAGTGGAAAAGACGGACGATAGACGAGGAAAAGGAACAGGATCAACAGGACCAGAGTTTAGTGGAAAAGACGGACGATAGACGAGGAACAGGATCAACAGGACCAGAGTTTAGTGGAAAAGACGGACGATAGACGAGGAAAAGGAACAGGATCAACAGGACCAGAGTTTAGTGGAAAAGACGGACGATAGACGAGAAACAGGATCAACAGGACCAGAGTTTAGTGGAAAAGACGGACGATAGACGAGGAACAGGAACAGGATCAACAGGACCAGAGTTTAGTGGAAAAGACGGACGATAGACGAGGAACAGGATCAACAGGACCAGAGTTTAGTGGAAAAGACGGACGATAGACGAGGAACAGGAACAGGGTCAACAGGACCAGAGTTTAGTGGAAAAGACGGACGATAGACGAGGAACAGGATCAACAGGACCAGAGTTTAGTGGAAAAGACGGACGATAGACGAGGAACAGGATCAACAGGACCAGAGTTTAGTGGAAAAGACGGACGATAGACGAGGAACAGGAACAGGATCAACAGGACCAGAGTTTAGTGGAAAAGACGGACGATAGACGAGGAAAAGGAACAGGATCAACAGGACCAGAGTTTAGTGGAAAAGACGGACGATAGACGAGGAACAGGATCAACAGGACCAGAGTTTAGTGGAAAAGACGGACGATAGACGAGGAAAAGGAACAGGATCAACAGGACCAGAGTTTAGTGGAAAAGACGGACGATAGACGAGGAAAAGGAACCCAGGATCAACAGGACCAGAGTTTAGTGGAAAAGACGGACGATAGACGAGGAACAGGATCAACAGGACCAGAGTTTAGTGGAAAAGACGGACGATAGACGAGGAACAGGATCAACAGGACCAGAGTTTAGTGGAAAAGACGGACGATAGACGAGGAACAGGATCAACAGGACCAGAGTTTAGTGGAAAAGACGGACGATAGACGAGGAAAAGGAACAGGATCAACAGGACCAGAGTTTAGTGGAAAAGACGGACGATAGACGAGGAACAGGAACAGGATCAACAGGACCAGAGTTTAGTGGAAAAGACGGACGATAGACGAGGAACAGGATCAACAGGACCAGAGTTTAGTGGAAAAGACGGACGATAGACGAGGAACAGGAACAGGATCAACAGGACCAGAGTTTAGTGGAAAAGACGGACGATAGACGAGGAAAAGGAACAGGTTCAACAGGACCAGAGTTTAGTGGAAAAGACGGACGATAGACGAGGAACAGGATCAACAGGACCAGAGTTTAGTGGAAAAGACGGACGATAGACGAGGAACAGGATCAACAGGACCAGAGTTTAGTGGAAAAGACGGACGATAGACGAGGAAAAGGAACAGGATCAACAGGACCAGAGTTTAGTGGAAAAGACGGACGATAGACGAGGAACAGGATCAACAGGACCAGAGTTTAGTGGAAAAGACGGACGATAGACGAGGAAAGGAACAGGATCAACAGGACCAGAGTTTAGTGGAAAAGACGGACGATAGACGAGGAACAGGAACAGGATCAACAGGACCAGAGTTTAGTGGAAAAGACGGACGATAGACGAGGAACAGGAACAGGATCAACAGGACCAGAGTTTAGTGGAAAAGACGGACGATAGACGAGGAAAAGGAACAGGATCAACAGGACCAGAGTTTAGTGGAAAAGACGGACGATAGACGAGGAAAAGGAACAGGGTCAACAGGACCAGAGTTTAGTGGAAAAGACGGACGATAGACGAGGAACAGGATCAACAGGACCAGAGTTTAGTGGAAAAGACGGACGATAGACGAGGAAAAGGAACCCAGGATCAACAGGACCAGAGTTTAGTGGAAAAGACGGACGATAGACGAGGAAAAGGAACAGGATCAACAGGACCAGAGTTTAGTGGAAAAGACGGACGATAGAGCGAGGAAAAGGAACAGGATCAACAGGACCAGAGTTTAGTGGAAAAGACGGACGATAGGCGAGGAAAAGGAACAGGATCAACAGGACCAGAGTTTAGTGGAAAAGACGGACGATAGACGAGGAAAAGGAACAGGATCAACAGGACCAGAGTTTAGTGGAAAAGACGGACGATAGACGAGGAAAAGGAACAGGATCAACAGGACCAGAGTTTAGTGGAAAAGACGGACGATAGACGAGGAAAAGGATCAACAGGACCAGAGTTTAGTGGAAAAGACAGACGATAGACGAGGAACAGGATCAACAGGACCAGAGTTTAGTGGAAAAGACGGACGATAGACGAGGAAAAGGAACCCAGGATCAACAGGACCAGAGTTTAGTGGAAAAGACGGACGATAGACGAGGAACAGGATCAACAGGACCAGAGTTTAGTGGAAAAGACGGACGATAGACGAGGAAAAGGAACAGGGTCAACAGGACCAGAGTTTAGTGGAAAAGACGGACGATAGACGAGGAACAGGATCAACAGGACCAGAGTTTAGTGGAAAAGACGGACGATAGACGAGGAACAGGAACAGGATCAACAGGACCAGAGTTTAGTGGAAAAGACGGACGATAGACGAGGAAAAGGAACAGGTTCAACAGGACCAGAGTTTAGTGGAAAAGACGGACGATAGACGAGGAACAGGATCAACAGGACCAGAGTTTAGTGGAAAAGACGGACGATAGACGAGGAACAGGATCAACAGGACCAGAGTTTAGTGGAAAAGACGGACGATAGACGAGGAAAAGGAACAGGATCAACAGGACCAGAGTTTAGTGGAAAAGACGGACGATAGACGAGGAACAGGATCAACAGGACCAGAGTTTAGTGGAAAAGACGGACGATAGACGAGGAAAAGGAACAGGATCAACAGGACCAGAGTTTAGTGGAAAAGACGGACGATAGACGAGGAACA
Source organism: Neodontobutis hainanensis (assembly GCA_024349245.1). Taxonomy (NCBI): domain Eukaryota; kingdom Metazoa; phylum Chordata; class Actinopteri; order Gobiiformes; family Odontobutidae; genus Neodontobutis; species Neodontobutis hainanensis. The sequence continues at coordinate 200,739 of JALDNG010000199.1, forward strand.
GGAACAGGATCAACAGGACCAGAGTTTAGTGGAAAAGACGGACGATAGACGAGGAACAGGAACAGGATCAACAGGACCAGAGTTTAGTGGAAAAGACGGACGATAGACGAGGAAAAGGAACAGGATCAACAGAACCAGAGTTTAGTGGAAAAGACGGACGATAGACGAGGAAAAGGAACAGGGTCAACAGGACCAGAGTTTAGTGGAAAAGACGGACGATAGACGAGGAACAGGATCAACAGGACCAGAGTTTAGTGGAAAAGACGGACGATAGACGAGGAAAAGGAACCCAGGATCAACAGGACCAGAGTTTAGTGGAAAAGACGGACGATAGACGAGGAAAAGGAACAGGATCAACAGGACCAGAGTTTAGTGGAAAAGACGGACGATAGACGAGGAAAAGGAACAGGATCAACAGGACCAGAGTTTAGTGGAAAAGACGGACGATAGACGAGGAACAGGATCAACAGGACCAGAGTTTAGTGGAAAAGACGGACGATAGACGAGGAACAGGAACAGGATCAACAGGACCAGAGTTTAGTGGAAAAGACGGACGATAGACGAGGAACAGGATCAACAGGACCAGAGTTTAGTGGAAAAGACGGACGATAGACGAGGAACAGGATCAACAGGACCAGAGTTTAGTAGAAAAGACGGACGATAGACGAGGAAAAGGAACAGGATCAACAGGACCAGAGTTTAGTGGAAAAGACGGACGATAGACGAGGAAAAGGAACAGGATCAACAGGACCAGAGTTTAGTGGAAAAGACGGACGATAGACGAGGAACAGGAACAGGGTCAACAGGACCAGAGTTTAGTGGAAAAGACGGACGATAGACGAGGAACAGGATCAACAGGACCAGAGTTTAGTGGAAAAGACGGACGATAGACGAGGAACAGGATCAACAGGACCAGAGTTTAGTGGAAAAGACGGACGATAGACGAGGAAAAGGAACAGGATCAACAGGACCAGAGTTTAGTGGAAAAGACGGACGATAGACGAGGAACAGGATCAACAGGACCAGAGTTTAGTGGAAAAGACGGACGATAGACGAGGAAAAGGAACAGGATCAACAGGACCAGAGTTTAGTGGAAAAGACGGACGATAGACGAGGAAAAGGAACAGGATCAACAGGACCAGAGTTTAGTGGAAAAGACGGACGATAGACGAGGAACAGGATCAACAGGACCAGAGTTTAGTGGAAAAGACGGACGATAGACGAGGAAAAGGAACAGGATCAACAGGACCAGAGTTTAGTGGAAAAGACGGACGATAGACGAGGAACAGGAACAGGGTCAACAGGACCAGAGTTTAGTGGAAAAGACGGACGATAGACGAGGAACAGGATCAACAGGACCAGAGTTTAGTGGAAAAGACGGACGATAGACGAGGAACAGGAACAGGGTCAACAGGACCAGACTGTCACCACATTAAACAAAGAGACATTCGCTGCTTTTTATTCATATTCTCTTATTTTTCCTTCATGTTTTCATTATCTTATTCAAGTTTCAATGAAGAAAGCTTGTTTTTTAGGCCGTTTGTTTTTGTTTTAGTGATTTCTTACAGATTATATACCTTTGAGTTTTTTTATGGGCCCTGTTTCAAAGTATTTTCATTTATCTCTGCTTTAGTTAAAAACTTATAAATAATAAAGAAGGACAGTTTGGTTAAAGGATTGGAAATTGGAATCAAAATTTAAAAAGCTTCAAATGATGAGTGGTCTAATTTGGATTTTCAGAAACTGCAGCATCTCATTTTTTATTGAATCGGGACGAAACTGTTCAAAGAAGCTTTGTGCCTCATATTTGGACAAAAATGCTTTAAATATGTTTTTGGACCAAACTTTCATCTAAATGTTCTGTCTAAACTTAAGCACACTAAATCACTAAATCACACTTTTATATTAGCTGCAGCTTTAAACAGTTAACTGTGAAATAAGTGTTTTTATGTCTAATCGTAACCATTAAACTCAGCTTTTTTCAGAAATATAATAAAATGTGGTATAAATTAAATAACATTACAGACGCTTTTATCCAAAGCGACTTTAAAGTGAGGAAAACAATGGAAGCCATTTCAACAACACAAGGAACAAAAAGCATAAGTGCACAAAAACCAGTCAGTTAAAAACCAGCACAGTTTACAAAGAAAATAATATATATATTTAAAAATAAATAGAGAAGGAATCGATATAAAGGAAGTAGACGTCAGTGTTTGTCAGGTGTTGATGAAGAGATGTGTTTTCAGGTTTTTTAAAGATGCTACAGAATCTGCTGATCTTAGCAGCAGTAGATCATTCACCAGTGAACACATCCAGACAAAGTACCAGAGGGATCTTTTCCTTTTTGGGATGGAACCACCAGACGTTATTTTTCATCAGACTCATTTTCAGAAAAGATTAAAGTCTCTAAAGTCTTCCTTGTGCTAAGCTCTGTTATCTTCCCTAAACTGAACCACAAGTGTTTTTATCTAAACACAACTCATGATAAATCAGTGAAACCTCATTATCTGTCAGCATTTCTCATAAACATTCACATTTTTTACAAAAGTGCCAGAGCGGATGAGTGTCTTTGGGCCTAGACCAGATTCAAACAAAACCAAAATCTAAGTGTTTTCCTGCAAAACATAACCAATAAAGTCAGTCTTAGTGGCACGGCTCTGTTTTTAAACCTTCTACATGAAATGCACAAAAATGTAAAGAAGTTTTCGTCTCAGAGCTATGTTTTCTGAAGCTTATTCAAACTAAAACAGACTGTTGGGATCCATTGATATTGATTTGTAATTTAGGCTCAACATTGCCGCAGAAAACTGCCTACTCCGGCTTTAGGCACAATCTCATTTATCTTTCCTGCATTAATTAAAGTACTGGTGTCTTTTCTGGTCATAAATCAGCTGCTGTTCTGCCAAAACATCACCATAAACGGCCGTTTCATCTAGTTTTGACCTGGCTTTTTCCCAAACGCCACCAGAGCGTTAATCAATAGGCTCTGCACGTCTCTGGAATCTCAATATGCCCCGTGTTTTCTCCTTTTGTGACGGTGCTACTGTACGTTTTCATGTTTCAGGACACGTTCCACTGAGACACTCGCTGTGAGACAGGGTTTTGGAGATGCAACACATGTGTCCTCTGCAGACGGCACTGCGGGACAGGGAGGAAATGAACGCCGTGTTTGCACTCACCTTCCGCCGCTTGAGCAGTCCCGAGGAGTCCATAGAGCAGCACCAGCATCAGCCCCCATCTGGTCCTCCACCTCACCCCCCAGACCCCGGCTGCACACACCAAACCCCCGCCCAACACACGCTCCATGCCTCGCTCCACACCGGGGACTCGCTCGGGGAAAGGCCAGGGAAGGCGCACCGAAGCCCGGCCAACGATCCGTAAAAAACCCGCTGTCTGGAGCTGGTTGTGAGCGTTACCCAAGCCACGAAAAAAAAGAAAGAAAAAAAAAAACAATAACTGAGAATATGAAAAGAAAACTGGAAATCCACCAGAAAATCAAATCCAGTGGTGATGATGATGAGTCAGGGCGAAGAGGAAGAAGAGGGGTGACTCTCCCCAAAACCCCGCACGTCTCCCGCAGAACACCAACAGAAAACGGGTACAAATCCACACAGGTCCGCGGCTCCAGGGAACTTCAAGAGAAGATTGTTAAGAAGCCTCCATGTCTCAGTCAGCAGAGATCCAGAGCTGACACCGGAGAGGTCCAGTCCGCGTGTCCGAGGAGGTGCGCTGTCTGGCGGGGAGGAGGTCGGAGGAGTGTCGGAGTGGAGCCCAGCTCTCTGGGTGTGTGTGAGCGGTAGAGAGACCCTGACAGGGACTGAAGAGGTATTGATCTAAAGAGAGGACGGAGGGAAAACCCGGATGTGGAGCTCCAAGGCTGGGAGCGGGAGCAGCGGGAAGTGCAGGGCGCCGGAGGAGACGCGAAGCCGGGGAAGAGGATCCGCTGCACACCGCTGCCCCCTCTGGTTCACTCGGAGAGTTACAGCTCCTTACATCAGAGCAAACAAAGATGTTTCTAGAGACTACTGCAGACTTTAGATGCCAACATCCACTCCTTCTTCCAGTAATGAACCGTATTTATCATCAGACAAAAGGAGGACAACAGGAATGACTGAAGACAGCTCGAGGGCAGGACAAGTGTTTCAGCTGCAAATAGTCTAGATACCAGTTTATTCTACTTTATCACATGGCCTCGAGTGATATTGTCCATTTTTCATTTTATTAGTTTGAAAGAAGGAGGCGTCCCAGTTGTTCCAGTGTTTGTGATGGTTAGAACGTTTCCAAAATGGGAATCATGTTTTTGGTGCATTTAGAGAATGATGTGGACAAAAACAGCAGGACTCTATTAAACCGGGCGAAACCGGGGACTCGTAAACTGGACTGGGCTCGGTTTAAAAGACAAAACCGGCTGAAATGAGTTGGGAATAAAAGTTATCAAACCTGTTTCTGAAACTCTCTGGAGTTTGTTCTCTTCTGTGTAAACGTGCAAATGTTTGTGAAGTCTTGTTGCATTGTTCAGTGGTGTCAGCAGGGGGGGCGTTCTGAGCGTGCTCAGTGAGTCCTGTGATGGTAGACCTGTCTGTTGGAGCCTGTCTCTGACCTGAGTTAATTAGGCCTCAGAGAGAGTTGGGGTCAAAGGTCGCAGCTCATTTTACAAACCACTTTTTTTACTAAAACACACTGTTCAACTAAAAACAGATTAAACAGAGATATTCACAACACGCCCTGTTCAAATCCTACTAAAACCTGTTTGGTCTGACTGATCAGCGGCGGGCCTCAGGAGCAGATAAAGCCACTGTTGAACCAGGACTCAGCTGCAGTTCCTTGTCTGAGTCTGGCTGATTTAAAGGCAGGCGTCAAAGTTAATTAACAAACAGACAAACCTCTTGAAGAGTTGAAACTGTCAGAGTGGGCTCAGATCCGGCTCTGAACCGGGCTCGGTCCTGGTTTTGGGGCAGAGCGGGTCTCATTAGCTCACAGAGGTGTCAGCTCGTCTCGTTAGAGTCGCCAGAAAAGGTCACAGCTCCGTCTCACTTTGCATCTTAAACAGGACTTAGAGCGAAGCCTCTGTTCAGACTCATTAAAACGCTCGGTTAATGAAGCTGCTCAGAAAAATCCAACATCTACCACAACTCTGTATTTACTGAAGCGGTAAACAGAAGCAGAGCGTTCTGTTCGGTTCTGCTGCTGCAGCTTTACAGCAGGTCACAGAACATTAATATTTATGAATCGGACCTGACAGCTGTCTGTCATCCTCACATCAAGTTCAAGTCCAAAACCAGTTTTTTGGCTCTATCTGTGAGAAAACCTCTGGAACAAACTCACTCTTTATTGATCCACAGAAAACGGCTTTGTCTCAGCAGCTTTCACACAAACGCTCCTGAACACAAACAAGAAAAAGACATTCAAGAAAAAACATGTGATTTACATTAGTACAAGAATATGGCCTCACAGCAAGAACAACATACGTTCAAACCCTGCCCAAATGTCCTCCCTGTGTTCTCTCCACCGAGCAACTCAAGTGTCTCCAGTGAATGAATGTGCATGTCTCTAAGTGTTAACCCTGCAATTAACTGGCCATTGTCCTGTAGGTCCAAAGGTGACTTGAGGAAAGTCTACCTCAAATCGATGTGTTTATTGTCCTCCTTGTTTCACCACAGACTGAAGACCTCTGGCATCTTGCTGCTCAGAGTCTGATAATGTCCTTCTTTTACAGCATCCCTGTCCTCTCGTCCAGCTGCTCTTCAGGTCGACCTCCAGGCCTTTGGTCCACTACATCCACCTCCTGGCCCAGGATGGTGATGGGCCCCACAGGTGTCCTCTTACCCCTAATGTCCACAACCAGCCCCTTGGTCTTCTCCAGGTTCAGGAGCACCTGGACTCTCACCTGGACTCTCACCTGGACTCTAATCTGGACTCTAATCTGGACTCTAATCTGGACTTTCACCTGGACTTTCACCTGGACTCTCACTGGACTCTCACCTGGACTCTCACTGGACTCTCACCTGGACTCTCACCTGGACTCTCACCTGGACTTTCACCTGGACTTTCACCTGGACTCTCACTGGACTCTCACCTGGACTCTCACCTGGACTTTCACCTGGACTTTCACCTGGACTTTCACCTGGACTTTCACTGGACTCTCACCTGGACTTTCACCTGGACTTTCACTGGACTCTCACCTGGACTTTCACCTGGACTCTCAGCTGGACTCTCACCTGGACTTTCACCTGGACTTTCACCTGGACTCTCACTGGACTCTCACCTGGACTCTCACCTGGACTTTCACCTGGACTTTCACTGGACTCTCAGCTGGACTCTCACCTGGACTTTCACCTGGACTCTCACCTGGACTCTCACCTGGACTCTCACCTGGACTCTCAGCTGGACTCTCACCTGGACTCTCACCTGGACTTTCACCTGGACTTTCACTGGACTCTCACCTGGACTTTCACCTGGACTTTCACCTGGACTTTCACCTGGACTTTCACTGGACTCTCAGTTGGACTCTCAGCTGGACTTTCACCTGGACTCTCACCTGGACTTTCACTGGACTCTCACCTGGACTTTCACCTGGACTCTCAGCTGGACTCTCACCTGGACTCTCACTGACTCTCACCTGACTCTCACCTAGACTCTCACCTAGACTTTCACCTAGACTCTCACCTAGACTTTCACCTGACTTTCACCTAGACTTTCACCTAGACTTTCACCTAGACTCTCAGCTGACTTTCACCTGACTCTCACCTGACTCTCAATTTAGACTCTCAGCTGGACTTTCACCAGGACTCTCACCTGGACTCTCACCTGGACTCTCACTGGACTCTCACCAGGACTCTCACCTGGACTTTCACCTGGACTCTCACCTGGACTCTCACCTGGACTCTCACCTGGACTCTCAGCTGGACTCTCACCTGGACTCTCAGCTGGACTTTCACCTGGACTCTCAGTTGGACTCTCACCTGGACTCTCACCTTGACTTTCACCTGGACTCTCACCTGGACTCTCAGCTGGACTTTCACTGGACTCTCACTGGACTCTCACCTGGACTCTCAGTTGGACTCTCACCTGGACTTTCACCTGGACTCTCACTGGACTCTCACTGGACTCTCACTGGACTCTCAGTTGGACTCTCAGCTGGACTCTCACCTGGACTCTCACCTGGACTTTCACCTGGACTCTCACCTGGACTCTCACTGGACTCTCACCTGGACTCTCACCTGGACTCTCACCTGGACTCTCACTGGACTCTCACTGGTTTCTCACTGGACTCTCACTGGACTCTCACCTGGACTCTCACTACACTCTCACTGGACTCTCACCTGGACTTTCAGTTGGACTCTCAGCTGGACTCTCACCTGGACTCTCACCTGGACTCTCACCTGGACTCTCACTGGACTTTCATCTGACTCTCACCTGACTCTCACCTGACTCTCACCTGACTCTCACTGGTTTCTCACCTAGACTCTCACTGGACTCTCACTGACTCTCACCTGACTCTCACTGGACTCTCACCTGACTCTCACTGACTCTCACTGGACTCTCACCTGACTCTCACCTGACTCTCACTGGACTCTCACTGACTCTCACCTGACTCTCACTGACTCTCACCTGACTCTCATCTGACTCTCACTGACTCTCACTGGACTCTCACCTGGACTCTCACTGGACTCTCACTGGACTCTCACCTGGACTGTCACCTGGACTCTCACTGGACTCTCACCTGGACTCTCACTGGACTGTCACCTGGACTCTCACCTGGACTCTCACTGGACTCTCACTGGACTCTCACCAGGACTCTCACTGGACTCTCACTGGACTCTCACCTGGACTCTCACTGGACTCTCACTGGACTCTCACTGGACTCTCACCTGGACTCTCACCTGGACTCTCACCTGGACTCTCACTGGACTCTCACCTGGACTCTCACCTGGACTCTCACTGGACTCTCACCTGGACTCTCACCTGGACTCTCACTGGACTCTCACTGGACTCTCACCTGGACTCTCACCTGGACTCTCACCTGGACTGTCACCTGGACTCTCACCTGGACTCTCACCTGGACTCTCACCTGGACTCTCACTGGACTCTCACTGGACTCTCACCTGGACTCTCACTGGACTCTCACCTGGACTCTCACCTGGACTGTCACCTGGACTCTCACTGGACTCTCACCTGACTCTAATCTGACTCTAATCTGACTTTCACCTGACTTTCACCTGACTCTCACTGACTCTCACCTGACTCTCACCTGACTCTCACCTGACTCTCACCTGACTCTAATCTGACTCTAATCTGGACTCTAATCTGGACTCTAATCTGTACTTTCACCTGACTCTCACCTAGACTCTCACTAGACTCTCACCTGACTCTCACCTGGACTCTCACCTGACTTTCACCTAGACTCTCACCTGACTCTCACCTGGACTCTCACCTAGACTCTCACCTGACTCTCACTGACTCTCACTGACTTTCACCTAGACTCTCACCTAGACTCTCACACAGACTCTCACCTGACTCTCACTGGACTCTCACCTAGACTCTCACCTGGACTCTCACCTGACTCTCACCTGACTCTCACTAGACTCTCACCTGACTCTCACCTGACTCTCACTGGACTCTCACTGGACTCTCACTGGACTCTCACCTGGACTTTCACCTGGACTTTCACCTGGACTCTTACTGGACTCTCACTGGACTCTCACTGGACTCTCACCTGGACTTTCACCTGGTCTCTCACCTGGACTCTCACCTGGACTCCAGGTTCAGGAGCACCTGGACTCTCACCTGGACTCTCACCTGGACTCTCACCTGGACTTTCACTGGACTCTCACCTGGACTCTCACCTGGACTGTCACCTGGACTCTCACTGGACTCTCACCTGGACTCTAATCTGGACTCTAATCTGGACTTTCACCTGGACTTTCACCTGGACTCTCACTGGACTCTCACCTGGACTCTCACCTGGACTCTCACCTGGACTCTCACCTGGACTCTAATCTGGACTCTAATCTGGACTCTAATCTGGACTCTAATCTGTACTTTCACCTGGACTCTCACCTGGACTCTCACTGGACTTTCACCTGGACTTTCATCTGGACTCTCACCTGGACTTTCACCTGGACTTTCACCTGGACTTTCACCTGGACTCTCACCTGGACTCTCATCTGGACTCTCACTGGACTTTCACCTGGACTCTCACTGGACTCTCACTGGACTTTCACCTGGACTCTCACCTGGACTCTCACTGGACTCTCACTGGACTCTCACTGGACTCTCACCTGGACTCTCACCTGGACTCTCACCTGGACTCTCACTGGACTTTCACCTGGACTCTCACCTGGACTCTCACTGGACTCTCACTGGACTCTCACTGGACTCTCACTGGACTCTCACCTGGACTTTCACCTGGACTTTCACCTGGACTCTTACTGGACTCTCACTGGACTCTCACTGGACTCTCACCTGGACTTTCACCTGGTCTCTCACCTGGACTCTCACCTGGACTCCAGGTTCAGGAGCACCTGGACTCTCACCTGACTCTCACCTAGACTCTCACCTAGACTTTCACTAGACTCTCACCTGACTCTCACCTGGACTGTCACCTGACTCTCACTGACTCTCACCTGGACTCTAATCTGGACTCTAATCTGGACTTTCACCTGGACTTTCACCTGGACTCTCACTGGACTCTCACCTGGACTCTCACCTGGACTCTCACCTGGACTCTCACCTGGACTCTAATCTGGACTCTAATCTGGACTCTAATCTGGACTCTAATCTGTACTTTCACCTGGACTCTCACCTGGACTCTCACTGGACTTTCACCTGGACTTTCATCTGGACTCTCACCTGGACTTTCACCTGGACTTTCACCTGGACTTTCACCTGGACTCTCACCTGGACTCTCATCTGGACTCTCACTGGACTTTCACCTGGACTCTCACTGGACTCTCACTGGACTTTCACCTGGACTCTCACCTGGACTCTCACTGGACTCTCACTGGACTCTCACTGGACTCTCACCTGGACTCTCACCTGGACTCTCACCTGGACTCTCACTAGACTTTCACCTGACTCTCACCTGACTCTCACTAGACTCTCACTGACTCTCACTAGACTCTCACTAGACTCTCACCTAGACTTTCACCTGACTTTCACCTAGACTCTTACTGACTCTCACTGACTCTCACTGACTCTCACCTGACTTTCACCTGGTCTCTCACCTGACTCTCACCTGACTCCAGGTTCAGGAGCACCTGACTCTCACCTGGACTCTCACCTAGACTTTCACTAGACTCTCACCTAGACTCTCACCTGACTTTCACCTAGACTCTCACCTGAATTCTCACCTAGACTTTCACCTGACTCTCACCTGGACTCTCACCTGGACTCTCACTGGACTCTCACCTGACTCTCACCTAGACTCTCACCTGACTTTCACCTGACTCTCACCTGACTCTCAGCTGGACTCTCAGCTAGACTTTCACTAGACTCTCAGCTGGACTCTCACCTGACTCTCAGCTGACTCTCACCTGACTCTCACCTAGACTTTCACCTAGACTCTCACTAGACTCTCACTGACTCTCACTGACTCTCAGTTAGACTCTCAGCTAGACTCTCACCTGACTCTCACCTGACTCTCACCTGACTCTCACCTGACTCTCACTGACTCTCACCTGACTCTCACCTAGACTCTCACCTGGACTCTCACTAGACTCTCACTGGTTTCTCACTGGACTCTCACTGGACTCTCACCTGGACTCTCACTACACTCTCACTGGACTCTCACTGGACTTTCAGTTGGACTCTCAGCTGGACTCTCACCTGGACTCTCACCTGGACTCTCACCTGGACTCTCACCTGGACTCTCACTGGACTTTCATCTGAACTCTCACCTGGACTCTCACCTGGACTCTCACCTGGACTCTCACTGGTTTCTCACCTGGACTCTCACCTGGACTCTCACCTGGACTCTCACCTGGACTCTCACTGGACTCTCACTGGTTTCTCACTGGACTCTCACTGGACTCTCACCTGGACTCTCACTACACTCTCACTAGACTCTCACTGACTTTCAATTTGGACTCTCAGCTGACTCTCACCTGGACTCTCACCTGGACTCTCACCTGGACTCTCACCTGGACTCTCACTGGACTTTCATCTGAACTCTCACCTGGACTCTCACCTGGACTCTCACCTGGACTCTCACTGGTTTCTCACCTGGACTCTCACTGGACTCTCACCTGGACTCTCACTGGACTCTCACCTGGACTCTCACTGGACTCTCACTGGACTCTCACCTGGACTCTCACCTGGACTCTCACTGGACTCTCACTGGACTCTCACCTGGACTCTCACTGGACTCTCACCTGGACTCTCACTGGACTCTCACCTGACTCTCACTGGACTCTCACTAGACTCTCACCTGACTCTCACTGACTCTCACCTAGACTCTCACTAGACTCTCACTGACTCTCACCTAGACTCTCACCTAGACTCTCACTAGACTCTCACTGACTCTCACCTGACTCTCACTAGACTCTCACCTAGACTCTCACTGACTCTCACTGACTCTCACCTAGACTCTCACCTAGACTCTCACTAGACTCTCACTGACTCTCACCTGGACTCTCACTAGACTCTCACCTAGACTCTCACTGACTCTCACAAGAGACTCTCACTAGACTCTCACTGACTCTCACTGACTCTCACCTGACTCTCACTAGACTCTCACCTGGACTCTCACCTAGACTCTCACTGACTCTCACCTAGACTCTCACCTGACTCTCACCTAGACTCTCACCTGGACTCTCATCTAGACTCTCACTGACTCTCACTGACTCTCACCTGACTCTCACTAGACTCTCACTGACTCTCACCTGACTGTCACCTAGACTCTCACTGACTCTCACCTAGACTCTCACTGACTGTCACCTGACTCTCACCTGACTCTCACTAGACTCTCACCTAGACTCTCACTAGACTCTCACTGACTCTCACCTGACTTTCACCTAGACTCTCACTGAATTCTCACCTGACTCTCACTGACTCTCACCAGGACTCTCACTAGACTCTCACTGACTCTCACCTGACTCTCACTAGACTCTCACTGACTCTCACTGGACTCTCACTGACTCTCACCTGACTCTCACCTAGACTCTCACCTGACTCTCACTGACTCTCACCTGACTCTCACCTGACTCTCACTGACTCTCACCTGACTCTCACCTAGACTCTCACTGACTCTCACCTAGACTCTCACTGACTCTCACTGGACTCTCACCTGGACTCTCACCTGACTCTCACCTAGACTGTCACCTGACTCTCACCTAGACTCTCACCTGACTCTCACCTGACTCTCACTGATTCTCACTGACTCTCACTGACTCTCACCTGACTCTCACTGGACTCTCACCTGACTCTCACCTGGACTGTCACCTAGACTCTCACTAGACTCTCACCTGACTCTAATCTAGACTCTAATCTAGACTTTCACCTGTTCTTTCACCTAGACTCTCACTGACTCTCACCTGACTCTCACCTGACTCTCACCTAGACTCTCACCTGACTCTAATCTGACTCTAATCTAGACTCTAATCTAGACTCTAATCTGGACTTTCACCTGGACTCTCACCTAGACTCTCACTGGACTTTCACCTGGACTTTCATCTGGACTCTCACCTGGACTTTCACCTGGACTTTCACCTGGACTTTCACCTGGACTCTCACCTGGACTCTCATCTGGACTCTCACTGACTCTCACCTGACTCTCACCTGACTCTCACCTGACTCTCACTGGACTCTCACCTGACTCTCACCTAGACTCTCACTGACTCTCACCTGACTCTCACCTGACTCTCACCTGACTCTCACTGACTCTCACCTGACTCTCAGCTGGACTCTCACCTGACTCTCACTGACTCTCACCTAGACTCTCACCTGACTCTCACCTGGACTCTCACCTGACTCTCACTGACTCTCACTGGACTCTCACCTGACTTTCACCTTGACTTTCACCTGACTCTCACTGGACTCTCACCTGACTCTCACCTGACTTTCACCTGACTCTCACCTGGACTCTCACTAGACTCTCACCTGAGACTCTCACCTAGACTCTCACTGACTCTCACTAGACTCTCACTAGACTCTCACCTAGACTCTCACCTAGACTTTCACCTGACTCTCATCTAGACTCTCACTGACTCTCACCTGACTCTCACCTGACTCTCACTGACTCTCACCTGACTCTCACCTGGACTCTCACCTGACTCTCACTGACTCTCACTGACTCTCACCTGACTCTCACCTGACTCTCACCTGACTCTCATCTGACTCCCACTGGACTCTCACTGACTTTTACTGACTCTCATCTGACTCTCACCTGACTCTCACCTGACTCTCACCTGACTCTCACTGACTCTCACTGACTCTCACTGACTCTCACCTGACTTTCACTGGACTCTCAGTTGGACTCTCAGCTGGACTTTCACCTGGACTCTCACCTGGACTTTCACTGGACTCTCACCTGGACTTTCACCTGGACTCTCAGCTGGACTCTCACCTGGACTCTCACTGGACTCTCACCTGGACTCTCACCTGGACTCTCACCTGGACTTTCACCTGGACTCTCACCTGGACTTTCACCTGGACTTTCACCTGGACTTTCACCTGGACTTTCACCTGGACTCTCAGTTGGACTCTCAGCTGGACTTTCACCTGGACTCTCACCTGGACTCTCAGTTGGACTCTCAGCTGGACTTTCACCAGGACTCTCACCTGGACTCTCACCTGGACTCTCACTGGACTCTCACCAGGACTCTCACCTGGACTTTCACCTGGACTCTCACCTGGACTCTCACCTGGACTCTCACCTGGACTCTCAGCTGGACTCTCACCTGGACTCTCAGCTGGACTTTCACCTGGACTCTCAGTTGGACTCTCACCTGGACTCTCACCTTGACTTTCACCTGGACTCTCACCTGGACTCTCAGCTGGACTTTCACTGGACTCTCACTGGACTCTCACCTGGACTCTCAGTTGGACTCTCACCTGACTTTCACCTGACTCTCACTAGACTCTCACTGGACTCTCACTAGACTCTCAATTTAGACTCTCAGCTGGACTCTCACCTGACTCTCACCTGACTTTCACCTGACTCTCACCTGGACTCTCACTGGACTCTCACCTGGACTCTCACCTGGACTCTCACCTGGACTCTCACTGGACTCTCACTGGTTTCTCACTGGACTCTCACTGGACTCTCACCTGGACTCTCACTACACTCTCACTGGACTCTCACCTGGACTTTCAGTTGGACTCTCAGCTGGACTCTCACCTGGACTCTCACCTGGACTCTCACCTGGACTCTCACTGGACTTTCATCTGGACTCTCACCTGGACTCTCACCTGGACTCTCACCTGGACTCTCACTGGTTTCTCACCTGGACTCTCACTGGACTCTCACTGGACTCTCACCTGGACTCTCACTGGACTCTCACCTGGACTCTCACTGGACTCTCACTGGACTCTCACCTGGACTCTCACCTGGACTCTCACTGGACTCTCACTGGACTCTCACCTGGACTCTCACTGGACTCTCACCTGGACTCTCATCTGGACTCTCACTGGACTCTCACTGGACTCTCACCTGGACTCTCACTGGACTCTCACTGGACTCTCACCTGGACTGTCACCTAGACTCTCACTAGACTCTCACCTGACTCTCACTGGACTGTCACCTGACTCTCACCTGACTCTCACTGACTCTCACTGGACTCTCACCAGGACTCTCACTGACTCTCACTGACTCTCACCTGACTCTCACTGACTCTCACTGACTCTCACTGACTCTCACCTGACTCTCACCTGACTCTCACCTGACTCTCACTGACTCTCACCTGACTCTCACCTGACTCTCACTGACTCTCACCTGACTCTCACCTGACTCTCACTGACTCTCACTGACTCTCACCTGACTCTCACCTAGACTCTCACCTGACTGTCACCTGACTCTCACCTGACTCTCACCTGACTCTCACCTGACTCTCACTGACTCTCACTGACTCTCACCTAGACTCTCACTGACTCTCACCTGACTCTCACCTGACTGTCACCTGACTCTCACTGGACTCTCACCTGACTCTAATCTGGACTCTAATCTGACTTTCACCTGACTTTCACCTGACTCTCACTGACTCTCACCTGACTCTCACCTGACTCTCACCTGACTCTCACCTGACTCTAATCTGACTCTAATCTAGACTCTAATCTGACTCTAATCTGTACTTTCACCTGACTCTCACCTGACTCTCACTGACTTTCACCTGACTTTCATCTGACTCTCACCTGACTTTCACCTGACTTTCACCTGACTTTCACCTGACTCTCACCTGACTCTCATCTGACTCTCACTGGACTTTCACCTAGACTCTCACTGACTCTCACTGACTTTCACCTGACTCTCACCTGACTCTCACTGACTCTCACTGACTCTCACTGGACTCTCACCTGGACTCTCACCTGGACTCTCACCTGGACTCTCACTGGACTTTCACCTGGACTCTCACCTGGACTCTCACTGGACTCTCACTGGACTCTCACTGGACTCTCACCTGGACTTTCACCTGGACTTTCACCTGGACTCTTACTGGACTCTCACTGGACTCTCACTGGACTCTCACCTGGACTTTCACCTGGTCTCTCACCTGGACTCTCACCTGGACTCCAGGTTCAGGAGCACCTGGACTCTCACCTGACTCTCACCTGACTCTCACCTGGACTTTCACTGGACTCTCACCTGGACTCTCACCTGACTGTCACCTGACTCTCACTAGACTCTCACCTGGACTCTAATCTGACTCTAATCTGACTTTCACCTGACTTTCACCTGACTCTCACTGACTCTCACCTGACTCTCACCTGACTCTCACCTGACTCTCACCTGACTCTAATCTGGACTCTAATCTAGACTCTAATCTGACTCTAATCTGTACTTTCACCTAGACTCTCACCTGACTCTCACTGGACTTTCACCTGACTTTCATCTAGACTCTCACCTGACTTTCACCTGACTTTCACCTGACTTTCACCTGACTCTCACCTGACTCTCATCTAGACTCTCACTGACTTTCACCTGGACTCTCACTGACTCTCACTGACTTTCACCTGACTCTCACCTGACTCTCACTGACTCTCACTGACTCTCACTGACTCTCACCTGACTCTCACCTGACTCTCACCTAGACTCTCACTGACTTTCACCTGACTCTCACCTGACTCTCACTGACTCTCACTGACTCTCACTGACTCTCACTGACTCTCACCTGACTTTCACCTGACTTTCACCTGGACTCTTACTGGACTCTCACTGGACTCTCACTGGACTCTCACCTGGACTTTCACCTGGTCTCTCACCTGGACTCTCACCTGGACTCCAGGTTCAGGAGCACCTGGACTCTCACCTGGACTCTCACCTGGACTCTCACCTGGACTTTCACTGGACTCTCACCTGGACTCTCACCTGGACTTTCACCTGGACTCTCACCTGGATTCTCACCTGGACTTTCACCTGGACTCTCACCTGGACTCTCACCTGGACTCTCACTGGACTCTCACCTGGACTCTCACCTGGACTCTCACCTGGACTTTCACCTGGACTCTCACCTGGACTCTCAGCTGGACTCTCAGCTGGACTTTCACTGGACTCTCAGCTGGACTCTCACCTGGACTCTCAGCTGGACTCTCACCTGGACTCTCACCTGGACTTTCACCTGGACTCTCACTGGACTCTCACTGGACTCTCACTGGACTCTCAGTTGGACTCTCAGCTGGACTCTCACCTGGACTCTCACCTGGACTCTCACCTGGACTCTCACCTGGACTCTCACTGGACTCTCACCTGGACTCTCACCTGGACTCTCACCTGGACTCTCACTGGACTCTCACTGGTTTCTCACTGGACTCTCACTGGACTCTCACCTGGACTCTCACTACACTCTCACTGGACTCTCACTGACTTTCAATTTAGACTCTCAGCTGACTCTCACCTGACTCTCACCTGACTCTCACCTGACTCTCACCTGACTCTCACTGACTTTCATCTGAACTCTCACCTGGACTCTCACCTGGACTCTCACCTGGACTCTCACTGGTTTCTCACCTGGACTCTCACCTGGACTCTCACCTGGACTCTCACCTGGACTCTCACTGGACTCTCACTGGTTTCTCACTGGACTCTCACTGGACTCTCACCTGGACTCTCACTACACTCTCACTGGACTCTCACTGGACTTTCAGTTGGACTCTCAGCTGGACTCTCACCTGGACTCTCACCTGGACTCTCACCTGGACTCTCACCTGGACTCTCACTGGACTTTCATCTGAACTCTCACCTGGACTCTCACCTGGACTCTCACCTGACTCTCACTGGTTTCTCACCTAGACTCTCACTGACTCTCACCTAGACTCTCACTAGACTCTCACCTGACTCTCACTAGACTCTCACTGACTCTCACCTAGACTCTCACCTGACTCTCACTGACTCTCACTAGACTCTCACCTGACTCTCACTAGACTCTCACCTAGACTCTCACTGACTCTCACCTGACTCTCACTAGACTCTCACTGACTCTCACCTGACTCTCACTGACTCTCACCTGACTCTCACTGGACTCTCACTGGACTCTCACCTGACTCTCACCTGACTCTCACTAGACTCTCACTGACTCTCACCTGACTCTCACTGACTCTCACCTGACTCTCACTGACTCTCACTGACTCTCACCTGACTCTCACCTGACTCTCACTAGACTCTCACTGGACTCTCACCTAGACTCTCACTAGACTCTCACCTAGACTCTCACTGACTCTCACAAGAGACTCTCACTAGACTCTCACTGACTCTCACTGACTCTCACCTGACTCTCACTGACTCTCACCTGACTCTCACCTGACTCTCACTGACTCTCACCTGACTCTCACCTGGACTCTCACCTGACTCTCACCTGACTCTCATCTAGACTCTCACTGACTCTCACTGACTCTCACCTGACTCTCACTAGACTCTCACTGACTCTCACCTGGACTGTCACCTGGACTCTCACTGGACTCTCACCTGGACTCTCACTGGACTGTCACCTGGACTCTCACCTGGACTCTCACTGGACTCTCACCTGGACTCTCACTGGACTCTCACTGGACTCTCACCTGGACTTTCACCTGGACTCTCACTGGATTCTCACCTGGACTCTCACTGGACTCTCACCAGGACTCTCACTGGACTCTCACTGGACTCTCACCTGGACTCTCACTGGACTCTCACTGGACTCTCACTGGACTCTCACTGGACTCTCACCTGGACTCTCACCTGGACTCTCACCTGGACTCTCACTGGACTCTCACCTGACTCTCACCTAGACTCTCACTAGACTCTCACCTGACTCTCACCTGACTCTCACTGACTCTCACCTAGACTCTCACTGGACTCTCACTGACTCTCACCTGACTCTCACCTGACTCTCACCTGACTGTCACCTGGACTCTCACCTGGACTCTCACCTGGACTCTCACCTGGACTCTCACTGGATTCTCACTGGACTCTCACTGGACTCTCACCTGGACTCTCACTGGACTCTCACCTGGACTCTCACCTGGACTGTCACCTGGACTCTCACTGGACTCTCACCTGGACTCTAATCTGGACTCTAATCTGGACTTTCACCTGTTCTTTCACCTGGACTCTCACTGGACTCTCACCTGGACTCTCACCTGGACTCTCACCTGGACTCTCACCTGGACTCTAATCTGGACTCTAATCTGGACTCTAATCTGGACTCTAATCTGGACTTTCACCTGGACTCTCACCTGGACTCTCACTGGACTTTCACCTGGACTTTCATCTGGACTCTCACCTGGACTTTCACCTGGACTTTCACCTGGACTTTCACCTGGACTCTCACCTGGACTCTCATCTGGACTCTCACTGGACTCTCACCTGGACTCTCACCTGGACTCTCACCTGGACTCTCACTGGACTCTCACCTGGACTCTCACCTGGACTCTCACTGGACTCTCACCTGGACTCTCACCTGGACTCTCACCTGGACTCTCACTGGACTCTCACCTGGACTCTCAGCTGGACTCTCACCTGGACTCTCACTGGACTCTCACCTGGACTCTCACCTGGACTCTCACCTGGACTCTCACCTGACTCTCACTGGACTCTCACTGGACTCTCACCTGGACTTTCACCTTGACTTTCACCTGGACTCTCACTGGACTCTCACCTGGACTCTCACCTGGACTTTCACCTGGACTCTCACCTGGACTCTCACTGGACTCTCACCTGGACTCTCACCTGGACTCTCACTGGACTCTCACTGGACTCTCACTGGACTCTCACCTGGACTCTCACCTGGACTTTCACCTGGACTCTCATCTGGACTCTCACTGGACTCTCACCTGGACTCTCACCTGGACTCTCACTGGACTCTCACCTGGACTCTCACCTGGACTCTCACCTGGACTCTCACTGGACTCTCACTGGACTCTCACCTGGACTCTCACCTGGACTCTCACCTGGACTCTCATCTGGACTCCCACTGGACTCTCACTGGACTTTTACTGGACTCTCATCTGGACTCTCACCTGGACTCTCACCTGGACTCTCACCTGGACTCTCACTGGACTCTCACTGGACTCTCACTGGACTCTCACCTGGACTTTCACTGGACTCTCACTGGACTCTCACTGGACTGTCACCTGGACTCTCACCTGGACTCTCACTGGACTGTCACCTGGACTCTCACCTGGACTCTCACCTGGACTCTCACTGGACTCTCACTGGACTCTCACTGGACTGTCACCTGGACTCTCACCTGGACTCTCACTGGACTGTCACCTGGACTCTCACTGGACTCTCACTGGACTGTCACCTGGACTCTCACCTGGACTCTCACCTGACTCTCACTGACTCTCACTGACTCTCACTGACTGTCACCTAGACTCTCACCTAGACTCTCACTAGACTCTCACTGACTCTCACCTGACTCTCACTGACTCTCACTGGACTCTCACTGACTGTCACCTGACTCTCACCTGACTCTCACTGACTGTCACCTGACTCTCACCTGACTCTCACCTGACTCTCACTGGACTCTCACTGACTCTCACTGACTCTCACCTGGACTCTCACTGGACTCTCACTGGACTCTCACCTGGACTCTCACTGGACTCTCACTGGACTCTCACTGGACTGTCACCTGGACTCTCACCTGGACTCTCACTGGACTGTCACCTGGACTCTCACCTGGACTCTCACCTGGACTCTCACTGGACTGTCACTGGACTCTCACTGGACTCTCACTGGACTCTCACTGGACTGTCACCTGGACTCTCACTGGACTGTCACCTGGACTCTCACTGGACTCTCACCTGGACTCTCACTGGACTGTCACCTGGACTCTCACCTGGACTCTCACCTGCACTCTCACTGGACTCTCACTGGACTCTCACTGGACTGTCACCTGGACTGTCACCTGGACTCTCACTGGACTCTCACTGGACTCTCACTGGACTCTCACTGGACTGTCACCTGGACTCTCACCTGGACTCTCACTGGACTGTCACCTGGACTCTCACCTGGACTCTCATCTGGACTCTCACTGGACTCTCACTGGACTCTCACTGGACTCTCACTGGACTGTCACCTGGACTCTCACTGGACTGTCACCTGGACTCTCACTGGACTCTCACCTGGACTCTCACTGGACTGTCACCTGGACTCTCACCTGGACTCTCACCTGCACTCTCACTGGACTCTCACTGGACTCTCACTGGACTGTCACCTGGACTCTCACCTGGACTCTCACTGGACTCTCACTGGACTCTCACCTGGACTCTCACTGGACTCTCACTGGACTCTCACTGGACTGTCACCTGGACTCTCACCTGGACTCTCACCTGGACTTTCACCTGGACTCTCACCTGCACTCTCACTGGACTCTCACTGGACTCTCACTGGACTGTCACCTGGACTCTCACCTGGACTCTCACTGGACTGTCACCTGGACTCTCACCTGGACTCTCACCTGGACTCTCACTGACTCTCACTGACTCTCACTGACTGTCACCTGACTCTCACCTGACTCTCACTGACTCTCACTGACTCTCACCTAGACTCTCACTGACTCTCACTGACTCTCACTGGACTGTCACCTAGACTCTCACCTGACTCTCACTGACTGTCACCTGACTCTCACCTGACTCTCACCTGACTCTCACTAGACTCTCACTAGACTCTCACTGACTCTCACCTGACTCTCACTGACTCTCACTGGACTCTCACCTGACTCTCACTGACTCTCACTAGACTCTCACTGACTGTCACCTAGACTCTCACCTGACTCTCACTGACTGTCACCTGACTCTCACCTAGACTCTCACCTGACTCTCACTGGACTGTCACTGACTCTCACTGACTCTCACTGGACTCTCACTGGACTGTCACCTGGACTCTCACTGGACTGTCACCTGGACTCTCACTGGACTCTCACCTGGACTCTCACTGGACTGTCACCTGGACTCTCACCTGGACTCTCACCTGCACTCTCACTGGACTCTCACTGGACTCTCACTGACTGTCACCTGACTCTCACCTGACTCTCACTGACTCTCACTGACTCTCACTGGACTCTCACTGGACTGTCACCTGGACTCTCACCTGGACTCTCATCTGGACTCTCACTGGACTCTCACTGGACTCTCACTGGACTCTCACCTGGACTCTCACCTGGACTCTCACTGGACTCTCACTGGACTCTCACTGGACTGTCACCTGGACTCTCACCTGGACTCTCATCTGGACTCTCACTGGACTCTCACTGGACTCTCACTGGACTCTCACTGGACTGTCACCTGGACTCTCACTGGACTGTCACCTGGACTCTCACTGGACTCTCACCTGGACTCTCACTGGACTGTCACCTGGACTCTCACCTGGACTCTCACCTGCACTCTCACTGGACTCTCACTGGACTCTCACTGGACTGTCACCTGGACTCTCACCTGGACTCTCACTGGACTCTCACTGGACTCTCACCTGGACTCTCACTGGACTCTCACTGGACTCTCACTGGACTGTCACCTGGACTCTCACCTGGACTCTCACTGGACTGTCACCTGGACTCTCACCTGGACTCTCACCTAGACTCTCACTGACTCTCACTGGACTCTCACTGACTCTCACCTGACTCTCACCTGACTCTCACTGACTCTCACTGACTGTCACCTGACTCTCACCTGACTCTCACTGACTGTCACCTGACTCTCACCTGACTCTCACCTGGACTCTCACTGACTCTCACTGACTCTCACTGACTCTCACCTGACTCTCACCTGACTCTCACTAGACTCTCACTGACTCTCACTGGACTCTCACCTGGACTCTCACTGGACTCTCACCTGGACTCTCACCTGGACTCTCACCTGGACTTTCATCTGGACTCTCACTGGACTCTCACTGGACTCTCACCTGGACTCTCACCTGGACTCTCACCTGGACTTTCATCTGGACTCTCACTGGACTCTCACTGGACTCTCACTGGACTCTCACTGGACTCTCACCAGGACTCTCACCTGGACTCTCACCTGGACTCTCACCTGGACTCTCACTGGACTCTCACTGGACTCTCACCTGGACTCTCACTGGACTCTCACTGGACTCTCACTGGACTCTCACCTGGACTCTCACCTGGACTCTCACCTGGACCAGGTCTAAATAAATGTGCTGCAGATGCATGTTTATTTCATATAAAAAGGAGATGTATCTTTTCTCTTTTGTTAGATTCAAAGGTTAATGAAGGTCAGACCTCACAAACGTCTAAATCCAAACGGCACAGATTCCTCCATTTTCTGCTTCTTTTTAAATGTGACATAAAGTCCACTGAAGTGAGCACATTTTAATTTCCTGCCAGTGCTTGATCATAAATCGCCTCGACCCCTTCTTCCTCAGAGACAGAGCTCACGTCGATGGAGTCAGAGGCCATTATCCGTCGTCCTGGACTCTCTGCCGCGGACGGAGAAACGCCCAGGCGGTGTGTGTAATTACTGAGCAGAGCTGATTAAACCAGGCTTTAACGCAGCGCTGCTCGTTCTGCGTTAATCTGAGAAAAGAAGAACGTAATTACAGCCTGACAGACGAGGCTCAGGGTCAAACTCACACAGGCAGACTCCAGCTCCCACGATGCACTGCTGCGCCGCAGTTCTCTTCAGAAAAAGGAGCTCCATTTGACTTAAAATATTTCACTGTGAAGAATTATAATCACGTCTGTCCGCAGCAGGGCTCATTGTTCTTACAACATCATATTCTGCTCAGGCTTGGGACTTGTTTTAGAAAAATATTACAGTAAGATTAAGATGACAAACGTAATGGTCCCCAAAGAAACAGGACAGAGCAGCATCATAACAGAAATACATTTATGCTTTACGTTATGCATGTTAAACAGAGAGTTCAGATGGTTTTGAACAGGTTTTAGTTGGATTTGAACAAGTTTTAGATGGATTTGAACAGGTTTTAGTTGGCTTTGAACAGGGTATAGATGGATTTGAACAAGTTTTAGTTGGATTTGAACAGGTTTAGTTGGATTTGAACAGGTTTAGTTGGATTTGAACAGGTTTTAGTTGGATTTGAACAGGGTATAGATGGATTTGAACAAGTTTTAGTTGGATTTGAACAGGGTTTAGATGGATTTGAACAGGGTTTAGATGGATTTGAACAGGGTTTAGATGGATTTGAACAGGGTTTAGATGGATTTGAACAGGTTTTAGATGGATTTGAACAGGGTTTAGATGGATTTGAACAGGTTTTAGATGGATTTGAACAGGGTTTAGATGGATTTGAACAGGTTTTAGATGGATTTGAACAGGTTTTAGTTGGATTTGAACAGGTTTTAGTTGGATTTGAACAGGGTTTAGATGGATTTGAACAGGTTTTAGATGGATTTGAACAGGTTTTAGTTGGATTTGAACAGGGTTTAGATGGATTTGAACAGGTTTTAGATGGATTTGAACAGGTTTTTTTTGTACAAATACTGCCTCACTTGTGACCTCAGAACTTAATAAAACGTCCACAGGGCACCACCTACAGGCAGGACCCTGTAAGTGCACAGATTGAAGTAAACAGAGTTTAATGCGCGACACATTAATAATTTAAAAAAATGTTAGAAATACAAACAGCAGCAGTACTTCTGTTCGTCTTTTAAAC
>JALDNG010000199.1:235000-362500 GCA_024349245.1 Neodontobutis hainanensis
GACTGAGGCTGAGACTGAGCTGAGACTGAGGCAGAGACTGAGACTGAGGCTGGGACTGAGACTGAGACTGAGACTGAGACTGAGACTGAGACTGAGGCAGAGACAGAGAAAGAGGTAGAGACTGAGACTGAGACAGAGGCTGAGGCAGAGACTGAGACTGAGGTAGAGACTGAGACTGAGACTGAGGCTGAGACTGAGACTGAGACTGAGGCTGAGACTGAGACTGAGACTGAGACTGAGACTGAGAAAGAGGCAGAGGCTGAGACTGAGACTGAGGTAGAGACTGAGGCTGAGACAGAGACAGAGACAGAGACAGAGACTGAGGCTGAGACTGAGACTGAGACTGAGGCTGAGACTGAGACTGAGACTGAGACTGAGACTGAGACAGAGACTGAGGCTGAGGCAGAGACTGAGGCTGAGACTGAGACTGAGACTGAGACAGAGGCAGAGGCTGAGACAGAGACTGAGGCTGAGACTGAGGTAGAGACTGAGACTGAGACAGAGACTGAGGCTGAGGCAGAGACTGAGGCTGAGACTGAGACTGAGACTGAGACAGAGGCAGAGGCTGAGACAGAGACTGAGGCTGAGGCAGAGACTGAGACTGAGACTGAGGCTGAGACTGAGACTGAGACTGAGACTGAGGCAGAGACAGAGACAGAGACTGAGGCTGAGACTGAGACTGAGACTGAGGCTGAGACTGAGCTGAGACTGAGGCAGAGACTGAGACTGAGGCTGGGACTGAGACTGAGACTGAGACTGAGACTGAGGCAGAGACAGAGACAGAGACTGAGGCTGAGACTGAGACTGAGACTGAGGTAGAAACTGAGACTGAGGCTGAGGCAGAGACTGAGACTGAGGCAGAAACTGAGACTGAGACTGAGACTGAGGCAGAGACTGAGGCTGAGACTGAGACTGAGGTAGAGACTGAGACTGAGACAGAGGCTGAGGCAGAGACTGAGACTGAGGTAGAGACTGAGACTGAGACTGAGGCTGAGACTGAGACAGAGGCAGAGGCTGAGACTGAGGCTGAGGTAGAGACTGAGGCTGAGACAGAGACAGAGACAGAGACAGAGACTGAGGCTGAGACTGAGACTGAGACTGAGACTGAGACTGAGACAGAGACTGAGGCTGAGGCAGAGACTGAGGCTGAGACTGAGACTGAGACTGAGACTGAGACAGAGGCAGAGGCTGAGACAGAGACAGAGACTGAGGCTGAGACTGAGGTAGAGACTGAGACTGAGACTGAGACTGAGACTGAGGCTGAGACTGAGGCTGAGACTGAGACTGAGGCTGAGGCAGAGACTGAGGCTGAGACTGAGACTGAGACTGAGACAGAGGCAGAGGCTGAGACAGAGACTGAGGCTGAGACTGAGCTGAGACTGAGGCAGAGACTGAGACTGAGGCTGGGACTGAGACTGAGACTGAGACTGAGACTGAGACTGAGGCAGAGACAGAGACAGAGACTGAGGTAGAAACTGAGACTGAGGCTGAGGCAGAGACTGAGACTGAGGCAGAAACTGAGACTGAGACTGAGACTGAGACTGAGGCAGAGACTGAGGCTGAGACTGAGACTGAGGTAGAGACTGAGACTGAGACAGAGGCTGAGGCAGAGACTGAGACTGAGGTAGAGACTGAGACTGAGACAGAGGCTGAGGCAGAGACTGAGACTGAGGTAGAGACTGAGACTGAGGCTGAGACAGAGACTGAGACTGAGACTGAGACAGAGGCAGAGGCTGAGACTGAGGCTGAGGTAGAGACTGAGGCTGAGGTAGAGACTGAGGCTGAGACTGAGGTAGAGACTGAGGCTGAGACAGAGGTAGAGACTGAGGCTGAGACAGAGACAGAGACAGAGACAGAGACAGAGACTGAGGCAGAGACTGAGGCTGAGGCTGAGGTAGAGACTGAGGCTGAGACAGAGACAGAGACAGAGACTGAGACTGAGGCAGAGACTGAGGCTGAGGTAGAGACTGAAACTGAGACAGAGACAGAGACAGAGACAGAGACAGAGACTGAGACTGAGACAGAGACAGAGACAGAGACAGAGACAGAGACTGAGACTGAGACTGAGACTGAGGCAGAGACTGAGGCTGAGGCTGAGACTGAGGCAGAGACTGAGGCTGAGGTAGAGACTGAAACTGAGACAGAGACAGAGACAGAGACAGAGACTGAGACGGAGACAGAGACAGAGACAGAGACTGAGACAGAGACAGAGACAGAGACTGAGACTGAGGCTGAGACTGAGGCTGAGGTAGAGACTGAGACTGAGGCTGAGACTGAGGCTGAGGTAGAGACTGAGGCTGAGGTAGAGACTGAGACTGAGGTAGAGACTGAGGCTGAGACTGAGGCTGAGATAGAGACTGAGGCTGAGGCTGAGACTGAGACTGAGACTGAGACTGAGACTGAGGCTGAGACTGAGGCTGAGGTAGAGACTGAGACTGAGGTAGAGACTGAGGCTGAGACTGAGGCTGAGATAGAGACTGAGGCTGAGGCTGAGACTGAGACTGAGACTGAGACTGAGGCTGAGACTGAGGCTGAGGCTGAGGTAGAGACTGAGACTGAGGTAGAGACTGAGACTGAGGCTGAGGCTGAGGCTGAGACTGAGGTAGAGACTGAGACTGAGACTGAGACTGAGGCTGAGGCTGAGGCTGAGACTGAGACTGAGACTGAGGCTGAGACTGAGACTTAGGCTGAGGCTGAGACTGAGGTAGAGACTGAGACTGAGACTGAGACTGAGGCTGAGGCTGAGGCTGAGACTGAGACTGAGACTGAGGCTGAGGTAGAGACTGAGACTGAGACTGAGGCTGAGATAGAGACTGAGGCTGAGACTGAGGCTGAGACTGAGACTGAGACTGAGACTTAGGCGGAGACTGAGACTGAGACTGAGGCTGAGACTGAGACTGAGGCTGAGGTAGAGACTGAGACTGAGGCTGAGGTAGAGACTGAGGCTGAGGCTGAGACTGAGACTGAGACTGAGACTGAGACTGAGGCTGAGACTGAGACTGAGGCTGAGACTGAGGCTGAGGCTGAGACTGAGACTGAGACTGAGACTGAGACTGAGGCTGAGGCTGAGGCTGAGACTGAGGTAGAGACTGAGACTGAGACTGAGACTGAGGCTGAGGCTGAGGCTGAGACTGAGACTGAGACTGAGGCTGAGGTAGAGACTGAGACTGAGGCTGAGGCTGAGGCTGAGACTGAGACTGAGACTGAGACTGAGGCTGAGGTAGAGACTGAGACTGAGACTGAGGCTGAGATAGAGACTGAGGCTGAGACTGAGGCTGAGACTGAGACTGAGACTGAGACTGAGACTGAGGCTGAGGCTGAGGCTGAGACTGAGACTGAGACTGAGGCTGAGGTAGAGACTGAGACTGAGACTGAGGCTGAGATAGAGACTTAGGCGGAGACTGAGACTGAGACTGAGGCTGAGACTGAGACTGAGGCTGAGGTAGAGACTGAGGCTGAGGCTGAGACTGAGACTGAGACTGAGACTGAGACTGAGGCTGAGACTGAGACTGAGGCTGAGACTGAGGCTGAGGCTGAGACTGAGACTGAGACTGAGACTGAGACTGAGGCTGAGGCTGAGGCTGAGACTGAGGTAGAGACTGAGACTGAGACTGAGACTGAGGCTGAGGCTGAGGCTGAGACTGAGACTGAGACTGAGGCTGAGACTGAGACTGAGGCTGAGACTGAGACTGAGGCTGAGACTGAGACTGAGGCTGAGGCTGAGGCTGAGACTGAGGTAGAGACTGAGACTGAGACTGAGACTGAGGCTGAGGCTGAGGCTGAGACTGAGACTGAGACTGAGGCTGAGGTAGAGACTGAGGCTGAGGTAGAGACTGAGGCTGAGGTAGAGACTGAGGCTGAGACTGAGACTTAGGCGGAGACTGAGACTGAGACTGAGACTGAGACTGAGACTGAGGCTGAGACTGAGACTGAGGCTGAGACTGAGACTGAGGTAGAGACTGAGGCTGAGGTAGAGACTGAGACTGAGGTAGAGACTGAGACTGAGACTGAGGCTGAGGCTGAGGCTGAGACTGAGACTGAGACTGAGACTGAGGCTGAGACTGAGACTGAGACTGAGGCTGAGACTGAGACTGAGGCTGAGGCTGAGACTGAGACTGAGGTAGAGACTGAGACTGAGGCTGAGGCTGAGGCTGAGACTGAGGTAGAGACTGAGACTGAGACTGAGACTGAGGCTGAGGCTGAGGCTGAGACTGAGACTGAGACTGAGGCTGAGACTGAGACTGAGGTAGAGACTGAGGCTGAGGTAGAGACTGAGACTGAGGTAGAGACTGAGACTGAGGCTGAGGCTGAGGCTGAGACTGAGGTAGAGACTGAGACTGAGACTGAGGCTGAGGCTGAGGCTGAGACTGAGACTGAGACTGAGGCTGAGATAGAGACTGAGGCTGAGACTGAGACTGAGACTGAGACTGAGGCTGAGACTGAGGCTGAGGTAGAGACTGAGACTGAGGCTGAGACTGAGGCTGAGGTAGAGACTGAGACTGAGGTAGAGACTGAGGCTGAGGCTGAGGCTGAGGCTGAGACTGAGACTGAGACTGAGGCAGAGACTGAGACTGAGACTGAGACTGAGACTGAGGCTGAGGCAGAGACTGAGGCTGAGGTAGAGACTGAGGCAGAGACTGAGACTGAGACTGAGACTGAGGCTGAGGCTGAGACTGAGACTGAGACTGAGACTGAGGCTGAGACTGAGGCTGAGGCAGAGGCTGAGACTGAGACTGAGGCAGAGACTGAGACTGAGACTGAGGCTGAGACTGAGACTGAGGCAGAGGCAGAGGCTGAGACTGAGACTGAGATAGAGACTGAGACTGAGACTGAGACTGAGACTGAGACTGAGACTGAGGCTGAGACTGAGGCTGAGACTGAGACTGAGACTGAGGCAGAGACTGAGACTGAGGCTGAGGCTGAGACTGAGACTGAGACTGAGACTGAGGCTGAGACTGAGACTGAGACAGAGACTGAGACAGAGACAGAGACTGAGACTGAGGCTGAGACTGAGACTGAGACTGAGACTGAGACTGAGGCAGAGACTGAGGCTGAGGCTGAGGTGGAGACAGGGTAAAGGCCTGCACCAGCTGAAGACTGAATGAGGCAGTGATTGACTTCAGCTGCGTCAGGCTTCTGGTCATTACATTTGAATAAATATCATACATCATAATCTTTGTCTGTCTTTGCATGTTTCCTTCGCTCTTTTGCTCACTTCCTTCATCCTGAAGGTCCTACTGGATAAAGGTTTCTTTAATAGTAATAGTTTATTTTTTTGCAGTTTTGATTTATTAAAACTAGCTAGATACAATAGATACAACACAAAATTCCAAAGCATTTGGAGGTTAGTTGACATGACCATTGGAAGTAACATTCTTTGATAAATCAGGAAAAAGTAAAATCATCTGTAAATTAAGGTGATAAAAGTTAAGTCTTTAAGCCGAGCCTGTTTTTGGTGTGTCTGCTCGAAAAGGACATGTAAACTGACTGTATCTCTGTAAATACAAGGAGTATTTCAATAATTCTGGGGAATGTTTTGAATGTGCATGTTACAGTTTCAGAAGGTCAAAGCCTGCAGTGAAGAGAAAGATTGGCGACAAGCACAGATAAGTTCAGGAGACGCAGTATTTCTTTGTTGAGCACAGGGGCATCCTTATGTCTTATGTGCACAGAGAAAGGATCACAACCTAAAACGCCATTATTCAACCAAAGTGAATGTTGCAGCAGTCGAAGCTAGCTACATGGGTTAGTGAGATGATTGCCAAGGCAGGGAAACCATTTACGGAGGAGCTGCTCACAGTAAATGCATGGCCAGACCACCGCTAACGAGATCTTTCTTCAGCTGTGTGATGTCATTGAGAATGCCGGTTTGCCATGGAAGAAGTTTGTTGGAATAACGAGCGCCAGCAGTGACAGGGAGGAAGAATGGACTGGTGGCACTCAAAGGAAACTGGAAGAGGAGGGTGTAGAGGAGGCCATTGCTCTGATTCTCCATCAGCAGGCCCGTCGCAGCAAATGCCTGGGGTCTGACAATGTCATGTCAGAGTGTCATGTTGAACTTCAATAAGTCCAAGTACAGGTCCAGACTTACTGATGATCATCTTCAAGTCATACTGAGGGTCTCAACCCCTCTCTCTCTGGTTCTGTTCTCATGGGTGTGTCTGACAAAGCACGAGTCCAACTACAACACCGCAGTCACAAACCAGAACAGAGCGGGCTCCACCGACTACGGCATCTTCCAGATCAGGTGGAGTTCCAGATAAGTTACACATTTCCCTCAAATTCAGACAAATGCGTATTGTCTTCATGGAATTTAAACGCAGCTGCAATGGAAATGATTGCCACACGGACAGATGTTCTTCCTAATTTAACTCCAACTGGAAACTCAGTAGAGGCCTACACAGAGGAGGTCCATGCTACCCTCTCAGCCATCACCGACTCAGTGGCACCCCTCAGGACAAAGCCCAGACCAACCAGACGACCTACGCCATGGTATAACGAGGAAACGCGGGCTTTGAAACAGGCCTGCAGGAGTTTTGAACGCAAATGGAGCAAGTCAAAAACAAATCTAAATGATCAAAAGTGGTGTTTGTGTGTAAACACCTATAAGCACGCCCTCAGCACTGCAAAGACTGTTTATTTTTCATCTCTTATCAGAGAAAACCGGCATAACCCCAGGTTTCTCTTTGGGACAGTCCTAAACTTATCCAACCAAAAACAACTGAAGACTCCTCTCCCTTTAGTGCACAAGACTTTTTAGATTTCTTTAATCATAAAATTGAAGATATCAGGGATAATATTTTGTTTTTGTCTTCTTTGGCTCCGGGTCCCATTCACTTGGATCCACCGACCTCTCGTCTCTCAGTCTTAGATTCTGATTCCCTCGATGAGCTGACAAAGGTGGTTTCTTCATGTAAAGCAACTACGTGTCTCCTGGATATCCTGCAGCAAAACAGCTTAAAGAACTGTGGCCCTATGTGGGGCAAATTATATTAAACATTATAAA
Organism: Neodontobutis hainanensis; assembly: GCA_024349245.1. Classification (NCBI taxonomy): domain Eukaryota; kingdom Metazoa; phylum Chordata; class Actinopteri; order Gobiiformes; family Odontobutidae; genus Neodontobutis; species Neodontobutis hainanensis. The sequence continues at coordinate 242,007 of JALDNG010000199.1, forward strand.
CTTGTCCCTGTCTACTGGCACCGTTCCTTCCCTTTTTTTATTATTATTAAAGTTTATTTAACAGGGACCATACTCGCAAACATAGTTACAATACAAAGCCTGTAACTGATGTGCAGCACATAGAGATTATAGCTAGTGCTAATTTTCAACTCCTGTCCCTGGTTGGGCGTTTCTAAGAACATTATAAAACAAATACATTCATAAAGACAAGAAATACTACAAAACTATGTATATATAAATACTCACATACACACATACATAATCAGACACAATTATAACGACAATTAAAAATGTATACACTTTTGATTTGTCTTTAGCCACAGCTTAATCCTGGAAGTGAACTTCTTGAAGTCAGCTATGGCCTTAATATCAGATGGTAATGCATTCCATAACCTACAGCTCTAACAGAGCAGGCAGTCTGTGCAAAGTCCTACAGTATGGTATTGTACAGTTATGATTCGTACTAGTTCTAGTAACTCTTTGGTTGTTCTGTATTTTAATAAATTTACTAAGAGGTGCTAACTTATTAATACACTTGAAAATTAATTTTAGGAAACATAAATTACTAAAGCTTTCAAAGCTTAATATTTAATATTTCTCCAGAATGTAACAGTGATGATAGCGGATTGGCTTTTTATCCATAATTTTTCTTGCTCGATTGTAAAGTGAAAATGTCTTTTGTTGCAGACGGAGCTGCTTGCCCCCAAACTGTCTTGCAGAATGAAATATGTGAAAACACCATAGCATGCATGTACAGTAAGGCTGCCTGATTTGGTATATAGTGTCTGATTAATTTAAAACAGTTGAGATTTCCTTGTATTGTTTTAGAGATTTTCTAAATATGTTTAGTAAAATTAAGTTGAGGATCTATAACCAATCCAAGGTATGTAAATTCTGTTACAGATTGAATTTTTTCATTTTGCAAGTTAATTTTAAATCTTTTATTTAAATCAGGTTTCTTAATAGAAAAATACATAGAGACTTTGTAAAATTTAGTACCAATTGATTTTGATTGAGCCACTGTCCGACATCAGCCATGCATGCAGAGAGAACATCAGCAGCAGGTGCATAAAGAACTGCATCGTCTGCATAACACACTGCACCTGAACAGTGTAATGGTAGGTCATTAATAAAAATACTGAACAACAAAGGACCAAGTACGGAGCCCTGTGGTATGCCCCTTTTGATGTTCAAGAGTGAGGACTTTAACACACTGTACTCTAGCCTGAAGATAAGACTCAAACCACTGTACCGACTTTAAAAACATTAAAAGCTGACATTTTAGTTAAAAGTAAACTATGGTTGATTGTATCAAAAGCCTTTTTAAGGTCAAGGAAAACCGCTCCCACCACATCACCCCTATCCAGGGATTTCTTTACATTTTCAATAAGACAGCAGTTTGCAGTGGAATAACCTGATCTAAAACCAAACTGCTGTGGGTGTAGGAACTGATTGGCTTCTAAGTCAACCATTTGTGCTGCTACAACTTTCTCAATAACTTTAGATAAAATAGGTAAAATAGATATAGGACGATAGTTACATAGTGTCCTGACTTCTTGATTTAAATACTGGCACAATTACTGCTTTTTTCCATCCTAAAGGAAATGTACAGGTTCTTATAGAAAGATTGACAAGATATGTAAGAGGTTTAACCAACACTGTTACATATTTTTTTTAAAAACAACTATTCATCATATATAAATCATTTGTTTTGGAATTAGACACTTTATTAATAATTTCTAAGATGTTTGTCTCCTGAACCTCTGTAATATGAAATGAATCTACAGAAGTCACTCCAGTTGTATAATTGAAGTCTTTACACTCAAAATCTTTTATTACATCTTCTCCTGAATGCACAAAATATGAATTTAATTGATTAGCCATAACGGCTTTATTATTTATATTCTTTCCATTGATGTTAAGTTCCTTAATCCCCTGTTTATTTGGTTTATTAGTCAGATTATTTAAATGTCTCCAAATGGAATTAGTATTGCCTTTAGCATTACTTATAAGTTGAGTATAATATGAAACTTTTGCTTTACGTAGTTCTAACACCACTTTATTTCTTAGACTTTTGTAGGTTATCCAATCAGTATTCATTTTTGAGCATAATGATTTTTTTAGAGCCAGATCTCTCTTCTTCATAAGCGTTCTGATTTCATTAAAATCATTTTTTTCTCAGACTATTGAAAACAATAAAGGAAACCCTAGACAATTGTTTCAAACTATAAACAGACTGCTTAAAGTTGATGCTGCCACCTCCTTGCCTGTTTCTCAACAGAGATGTGAATCTTTTCTTAAATTTTTTAACTCTAAAATTGAAAGTGTTCGCAAACACATTTCTGTTGCATCTGCTCCCTCTGTCCCACTTCTCTGTTCATCTGGGTTAACTGGTTTTCCTCTCACTAATTTTCCACATCTTGATACTGAGGGTCTCAAAAGGGAGGTATCAAGCATGAAACCTACCACTTGCTTGATCCTATTCCCTCGAGCTTATTTAAATCCTGCTTCGATGTTTTGAGCCCTATTGTCCTCAGTATTATGAATGATTCATTGCAGACGGGAGAGGTTCCAGCAGCATTAAAGATTGCTGCTGTAACCCCAGTTCCAAAAAAAGAAAATATTTCTCTGGAGGATTTTAATAATTTTCGACCTATCTCCAACCTTCCGTTCATGACAAAAATACTTGAGCGGGTTGTTGCCTTTCATCTACGTAACCATCTAGCAATTAATAACCTGTTTGATCCTCTTCAGTCAGGTTTTCGTAAATTCCACAGTTCTGAAACGGCTTTGGTCAGAGTTACTAATGATCTGTTGATGGCTTCTGACTCTGGTGTAACGTCCATTCTTATCCTTCTTGATTTATAAGCAGCTTTTGATACGGTTGATCATAATCTATTACTCGCCCGCCTTGAACAAGATTATGGGGTGTCTGGGACAGCTTTGAAGTGGTTTAAATCCTGTTTTACTGACCGTTCTCAGTTCATTTCCATGGGCGGTTTCAAGTCTGAGATCAGCTCTGTTCTCACTGGGGTTCCTCAGGGCTCCGTCTTGCTTTTTAATATTTATCTGGCACCACTTGGACAGTTGTTGCGATCGCTTGGCCTTCATTATCACTTTTATGCTGATGATACTCAGATTTATATACACTCAAAGCCTGGTGAACATCTTGATGTTGATTTTCTGTCCAGCTGTGTTTTTGAGATAAAGGAATGGATGAGTACAAACTCTTTGTGTCTGAATAGTGGCAAAACTGAAGTTATGCTTATTGGTTCCCGTCAACAAATTTCAAAAGCTGGTTCCTTATCTTTGACCATTGATGGCTCTGTCTTGGCTTTTCAAGCTAAAGTGAGGAATCTTGGAGTTATTTTTGATACCAGGCTTTCATTTGATTCTTTTTTTATAGCTAGACTACGTCCTATGCTAAATTTGTCAGTAGCTGAAAAGCTGATGAACTCCTTTGTCATCTCTAGGATAGATTACTGTAACGCCCTTCTAGCCGGAGTCTTTAAAGCCACACTTAAAAAACTACAATATGTACAAAACTCGGCCGCCAGGATATTGACTGGGACCAGGGTCAGCGATCACGTCAGTCCAGTTCTGGAGTCCTTACACTGGCTCCCAGTCCGATTCAGAGTAGATTTTAAAATCATGATGCTGACATATAAAGCATTACATGGCTTGGCCCCTTATTATTTATCTGAGTTGTTAACCTCCTATACCCCAACTCGGAGACTGCGTTCTGCACAATCCAACCTGTTGTCTGTTCCTCAAACACGCTTAAGATCTATGGGTGACAGGGCCTTTTCTTCATACGCTCCTGTCCTTTGGAATTCTCTGCCTCCTGATCTTAGGGAAGCACAGGGCTGTGACATTTTTAAAGGTAGACTTAAGACTTATTTTTTTAAATTAGCATTTGATTGTTGATGTTTTATTGTTTTAATTTTTAAATTAGCATTGATTGTTGATGTTATTTTATTGTTTTAATTTTTAAATTAGCTTTGATTGTTGATGTTATTTTATTGTTTGAGCTTTGTATTGCTTGCCTTTGTACAGCGCTTTGAGAAGTTGCCTTTAAAGGCGCTTTATAAAATAAAGTTTATTATTATTATTATTATTACTTATCCATGGTTCAGTGTCTTTCTTACTACATTTTTTTTTATTAAAAATGTGTCTATTAATCCTGAAATAGCTGTAGTCATAGAATTACAGCACTCATCTACATCATCCACAGCCATGATCTGCTCCCAGTTTAAGTTATTACGTTCTCTTTCAAACTGCACAGTTTTAGCTTCAGGAATGATAAATGATAATTTATCACAACCAGATTTGCCAAAATACAAAAAAAAAAGTAGCCGCTTTATGGTCCGTTTTCTAACTGTCAGCAGCATGTTGTGGTCTGAGAGACCTGTTATCAGATTGTACGTCCTTGTTATATGCTCTGGTTTATTGGTAAATGCCATATCAATCAGGGTCTTGGTCTGCCTTGTTATCCTAGTGGGCCCTTTAATCATTTGTAGATAATTACATTTTGTCATAATTGTTTTTAATTTTTGTTTACCATTTTTTCCCGACCAATTAATATTAAAATGACCGTACCATACAGTTTCTCTATAAGAATCAAGTTGTTTAGCAACAAGACTTAATTCATCATAAAAAGCAGTGTTATATGAAGGTGGGTTATACATTACAACAATATTAAAATTCATTGTAGGTGATATAATAACATTCAAAGCTATGTGACATTTAAATTTGTCTTTTATGTAAATCAAAACTCCTCCCCCCTTACCTGTAGTTCTATCCTTTCTAAAACATTGATATCCAGCAATGTCTATCATATTATTTGGTATATTACTGTGAAGCCAGGATTCTGTTAGACAAAGATAATCCAAATTTGAGTCCAAGAGGAGTACAGAGATCTGATCTCTTTTGGAAATTAGGCTGCGAATGTTTAAATGTCCGCCTAATATTCCTTTCGGTTTGCACTTAACGTCCCAGAGTAGGCCTACTCTAGCGTGTTTCACAGTTTGGAAAAATAGATATTGTTTATGTTTTTGTACAGCACTAAAGCCAGAGCCATTCAAGTTCATTCCCGGTTCAATCCCCGAACATGGATCCACCATATGGGGCGACTCACCGGACTTGTCGGTTGTACACAGGCAGCTCCGCTCCATGGGTTTCTGGTATCGTCGATGTCACCCCTGTAGGCCTACTGCGCACAGCCTCCAGCTCGGTACTAGCCCTTTGCTCAAATGTAGTCGGACCAGGATTAAGGTGTATATCCCCAGCCACAAGAATGAGCACCAGTATAACTTTAAACGCATAAAATCTGCGCTGCCGTGAAGTTAATCTGCTGGTGTTATTTCTGTCGCTCAGGCCTCTGTCCAGATAAAATACAATGTGCAATGTCCGTGTCCAAACATATGCAACTTGGTTTGTTCACAACTGGTTAAGCTGGCCACATTACCCTTAAAATTGGAAGTCGAAACACACAATAACCACAAGAAAAGGTGTAAAATACAGAGGGCATGTGTGGAGCCCAACAAACCACACCTGTCCTCGGCAGCCATCTTGGATCTCTTTTCAAACAGGCTGTGGTCAAAGCCCTGCTCAAAAAACCTACTCTGGATCCTGGATGCCTAAATAATTTCCGTCCTGTCTCCAATTTACCTTTTATATCTAAAGTCCTTACTATATCTATCGGAAAATGAGCTCCTGGAGCCGTTTCAGTCTGAGTTTAGGGCCTCTTATTCCACTGAAACAGCTTTAGTTAAAGTGACAAATGATCTCCTCCTTCAGATGGACGAGGACTCATCGGCTCTACTGTTATTGATGGATCTCAGCTGCATTTGATACGATTGATCCTGCAGTGCTAATCAACAGACTTAAAGATGTTTTTGGCATCTCTGGCTCTGCTCTTGCTTGGTTAGAATCCTATCTGTGTGATAGGTCTCATTTTGTCTCTTTTAATAAATCCTTCTCCTCCACGGCACCAGTGAAGTTCGGTGTGCCACAAGGGTCTGTGCTCGGTCCCATACTTTTTTCACTGTATGTTACACCATTGGGACAAATCATCAGAAGTTATGGAGTGAACTTCCACTGTTACGCCGATGATACACAGCTGTATCTACCAATAAAAGTGAATAATACTGACATCATGCGTCTAGAGGCCTGCCTCGTTTCAATTAAAACATGGATGTCTCAAAACTTCCTCCATTTGAACTCGGATAAAACAGAGCTCTTGTTAATTGGTCCTGCCAGTCATCGGCACAAGTTCAACAATCTTACTGTCTCCATCAACAACTGTGTGTTGGAGCAACACTGTGAGGAACCTCGGTGTCATTTTTGACTCCACACTCTCTCTGCAGCAGCACATTAGTGAGGTCACTAAACTGGGCTTTTTTCACTTGAGGAATATCTCAAAAACTCCCTCCTGCCTCTCTTTAGCTGATGCTGAAATTCTCATTCATGCATTAGTCACATCCAGGCTGGACTACTGTGTTATTCTCTGGACTGCCGAAGAAAAGTACTCACAGACTACAAATGGTCCAAAATACAGCCGTCAGACTTTTAACAAAGACCAGGAAGTTTGATCACATTACTCTAGTGTTGTCACGATACTGGAATTTCTAACTTCGATACGATACCTTCAAAAATATCAATATTCGATACCATTGTCGATACTGAAGGGAAAACAACTGTCACAATATTATTATTATTTTTTTATTTTTTTATTTAAAGATAAATATAACATGTCTAGATAGAACATGACAATGAGGTATAATAAATTAAAATCAATTAAAATTAGCCAAGGTCCGCTTAGTTAACTTTCCTCACTGTGAGGGCTCGAAAATTTAATAAGAGATTATGCGTTTGAATATAATTCTTTAAGTAAAGTCTCATTTATTCCACACCTACAGCCTCTTAAACAATATGGAGATGAATGTAGGTAATCTACTGTTTTCTGTATTTGTTCCTTTGTTTCCCTGAGAAGGATGTTTGAGTGTTTAGCTTTCACCAACACAGCTCACAGACAAAAGGAAAAAAACTACAAAATCAAAAGAAGCTACAGCTCAGGCCTGGAATCCTGCATAAAGTGCCTAGTACTCCTTTATACTTGTGTGAGAACATTTTAAATATCATTTAAACATTTAAATATCATCATTTTTAACATTTTAAAATCATCAATTCAAGCCAAAATATATTTGTTTAACATATATGACAAAGATGCCTGTCATAATCTCTTTCTATTGTCATTCCTCTGAAAACAACAGGAACAAGGGAAAAATGCACTGAGCATTTCTTTAGCATTAGCTGTTGCTAATAACTAACTGTTATTGTTTAATTTCCAGGTTCATCTTTAAACATTTTCAAAATTTAGACTAGAAATATTTATTTCCTGTATTTTCCCCATGTGGGGTAACATTTTATTTAAAATGTTTATGATTAGTTCTGAAACAGGATTTAGGATTCACACAGAAACTGACACAACTTAAGGAAGACTTAACCTCCGTCACTCATCTCTAAATATCCATCCATCCTTTACAACTTTTCTGTTTTTAATCACTCAAATGAACGTGTGTTAGGTTCAAATGAACGTGTGTTGGGTTCAAATGAACGTGTGTTTGGTTCAAATGAACGTGTGTTGTGTTCAAATGAACATGTGTTAGGTTCAAATGAACGTGTGTTGTGTTCAAATGAACGTGTGTTGGGTTCAAATGAACGTGTGTTGTGTTCAAATGAACGTGTGTTGGGTTCAAATGAACGTGTGTTGGGTTCAAATGAACGTGTGTTGTGTTCAAATGAACGTGTGTTGTGTTCAAATGAACGTGTGTTGTGTTCAATTGAACGTGTGTTGGGTTCAAATGAACGTGTGTTGTGTTCAAATGAACGTTTGTTGTGTTCAAATGAACATGTGTTAGGTTCAAATGAACATGTGTTAGGTTCAAATGAACGTGTGTTGTGTTCAAATGAACGTGTGTTGGGTTCAAATGAACGTGTGTTGTGTTCAAATGAACGTGTGTTGTGTTCAAATGAACGTGTGTTGGGTTCAAATGAACGTGTGTTGTGTTCAAATGAACGTTTGTTGTGTTCAAATGAACATGTGTTAGGTTCAAATGAACATGTGTTAGGTTCAAATGAACATGTGTTAGCTTCAAATGAACGTGTGTTGTGTTCAAATGAACGTGTGTTGTGTTCAAATGAACGTGTGTTGTGTTCAAATGAACGTGTGTTGTGTTCAAATGAACGTGTGTTGTGTTCAAATGAACGTGTGTTGTGTTCAAATGAACGTGTGTTGGGTTCAAATGAACGTGTGTTAGGTTCAAATGAACGTGTGTTGTGTTCAAATGAACGTGTGTTGTGTTCAAATGAACGTGTGTTGGGTTCAAATGAACGTGTGTTGGGTTCAAATGAACGTGTGTTGTGTTCAAATGAACGTGTGTTGTGTTCAAATGAACGTGTGTTGGGTTCAAATGAACGTGTGTTGTGTTCAAATGAACGTGTGTTGTGTTCAAATGAACATGTGTTGGGTTCAAATGAACGTGTGTTGGGTTCAAATGAACGTGTGTTAGGTTCAAATGAACATGTGTTAGGTTCAAATGAACATGTGATGTGTTCAAATGAACGTGTGTTGGGTTCAAATGAACGTGTGTTGTGTTCAAATGAACGTGTGTTGTGTTCAAATAAACGTGTGTTGTGTTCAAATGAACATGTGTTAGGTTCAAATGAACATGTGTTAGGTTCAAATGAACATGTGTTAGGTTCAAATGAACGTGTGTTGTGTTCAAATGAACGTGTGTTGTGTTCAAATAAACGTGTGTTGTGTTCAAATGAACATGTGTTAGGTTCAAATGAACATGTGTTAGGTTCAAATGAACATGTGTTAGGTTCAAATGAACATGTGTTAGGTTCAAATGAACGTGTGTTGTGTTCAAATGAACGTGTGTTGTGTTCAAATGAACGCGTGTTGTGTTCAAATGAACGCGTGTTGTGTTCAAATGAACGCGTGTTGTGTTCAAATGAACGTGTGTTGGGTTCAAATGAACGTGTGTTGTGTTCAAATGAACGTGTGTTGTGTTCAAATAAACGTGTGTTGTGTTCAAATGAACGTGTGTTGTGTTCAAATGAACGTGTGTTGTGTTCAAATAAACGTGTGTTGTGTTCAAATGAACATGTGTTAGGTTCAAATGAACATGTGTTAGGTTCAAATGAACATGTGTTAGGTTCAAATGAACATGTGTTAGGTTCAAATGAACGTGTGTTGTGTTCAAATGAACGTGTGTTGTGTTCAAATGAACATGTGTTGGGTTCAAATGAACATGTGTTGTGTTCAAATGAACATGTGTTGGGTTCAAATGAACATGTGTTAGGTTCAAATGAACGTGTGTTGGGTTCAAATGAACATGTGTTGTGTTCAAATGAACATGTGTTGGGTTCAAATGAACATGTGTTGGGTTCAAATGAACGTGTGTTGGGTTCAAATGAACATGTGTTGTGTTCAAATGAACGTGTGTTGGGTTCAAATGAACGTGTGTTGTGTTCAAATGAACGTGTGTTGGGTTCAAATGAACGTGTGTTGGGTTCAAATGAACGTGTGTTGTGTTCAAATGAACGTGTGTTGGGTTCAAATGAACGTGTGTTGGGTTCAAATGAACGTGTGTTAGGTTCAAATGAAGGTGTGTTATGTTCAAATGAACATGTGTTGGGTTCAAATGAACATGTGTTGGGTTCAAATGAACGTGTGTTAGGTTCAAATGAACGTGTGTTGGGTTCAAATGAAGGTGTGTTATGTTCAAATGAACGTGTGTTGGGTTCAAATGAACGTGTGTTAGGTTCAAATGAACGCGTGTTGGGTTCAAATGAACGTGTGTTAGGTTCAAATGAACGTGTGTTGGGTTCAAATGAACGTGTGTTGGGTTCAAATGAACATGTGTTGGGTTCAAATGAACGTGTGTTAGGTTCAAATGAACGCGTGTTGGGTTCAAATGAACATGTGTTGTGTTCAAATGAACGTGTGTTAGGTTCAAATGAAGGTGTGTTAGGTTCAAATGAAGGTGTGTTGTGTTCAAATGAACATGTGTTGTGTTCAAATGAACATGTGTTAGGTTCAAATGAACATGTGTTAGGTTCAAATGAACATGTGTTAGGTTCAAATGAACATGTGTTAGGTTCAAATGAACATGTGTTGGGTTCAAATGAACATGTGTTTTGTTCAAATGAACATGTGTTGGGTTCAAATGAACGTGTGTTGGGTTCAAATGAACATGTGTTGTGTTCAAATGAACATGTGTTAGGTTCAAATGAACATGTGTTAGGTTCAAATGAACATGTGTTAGGTTCAAATGAACATGTGTTAGGTTCAAATGAACATGTGTTAGGTTCAAATGAACATGTGTTAGGTTCAAATGAAGGTGTGTTGTGTTCAAATGAACATGTGTTGTGTTCAAATGAACATGTGTTGTGTTCAAATGAACATGTGTTAGGTTCAAATGAACATGTGTTGGGTTCAAATGAAGGTGTGTTAGGTTCAAATGAAGGTGTGTTGTGTTCAAATGAACATGTGTTGTGTTCAAATGAACGTGTGTTGGGTTCAAATGAAGGTGTGTTAGGTTCAAATGAAGGTGTGTTGTGTTCAAATGAACATGTGTTGTGTTCAAATGAACGTGTGTTGGGTTCAAATGAACATGTGTTGTGTTCAAATGAACGTGTGTTGGGTTCAAATGAACGCGTGTTGGGTTCAAATGAACATGTGTTGTGTTCAAATGAACGTGTGTTGTGTTCAAATGAACGCGTGTTGGGTTCAAATGAACGCGTGTTGGGTTCAAATGAACGCGTGTTAGGTTCAAATGAACATGTGTTGGGTTCAAATGAACGCGTGTTAGGTTCAAATGAACATGTGTTATGATCAAATGAACATGTGTTGGGTTCAAATGAACATGTGTTGGGTTCAAATGAACGTGTGTTAGGTTCAAATGAACATGTGTTAGGTTCAAATGAACATGTGTTGGGTTCAAATGAACGTGTGTTTGGTTCAAATGAACATGTGTTGTGTTCAAATGAACATGTGTTGGGTTCAAATGAACATGTGTTGGGTTCAAATGAACATGTGTTGGGTTCAAATGAACATGTGTTGTGTTCAAATGAACGCGTGTTAGGTTCAAATGAACGTGTGTTAGGTTCAAATGAACATGTGTTAGGTTCAAATGAACATGTGTTGGGTTCAAATGAACGTGTGTTTGGTTCAAATGAACATGTGTTGTGTTCAAATGAACATGTGTTGGGTTCAAATGAACATGTGTTGGGTTCAAATGAACGTGTGTTAGGTTCAAATGAACATGTGTTGGGTTCAAATGAACGTGTGTTGGGTTCAAATGAACATGTGTTGTGTTCAAATGAACGTGTGTTGTGTTCAAATGAACGTGTGTTGTGTTCAAATGAACATGTGTTGGGTTCAAATGAACATGTGTTGTGTTCAAATGAACGTGTGTTGTGTTCAAATGAACGTGTGTTGTGTTCAAATGAACATGTGTTAGGTTCAAATGAACATGTGTTGTGTTCAAATGAACGTGTGTTGGGTTCAAATGAACGTGTGTTGGGTTCAAATGAACGTGTGTTGTGTTCAAATGAACATGTGTTGTGTTCAAATGAACGTGTGTTGTGTTCAAATGAACGTGTGTTGTGTTCAAATGAACATGTGTTGGGTTCAAATGAACATGTGTTGTGTTCAAATGAACGTGTGTTAGGTTCAAATGAACGTGTGTTGGGTTCAAATGAACGTGTGTTGGGTTCAAATGAACGTGTGTTGTGTTCAAATGAACGTGTGTTGTGTTCAAATGAACGTGTGTTGGGTTCAAATGAACCTGTGTTGTGTTCAAATGAACGTGTGTTGTGTTCAAATGAACGTGTGTTGTGTTCAAATGAACCTGTGTTGTGTTCAAATGAACATGTGTTGTGTTCAAATGAACGTGTGTTGTGTTCAAATGAACATGTGTTGGGTTCAAATGAACATGTGTTGTGTTCAAATGAACATGTGTTGTGTTCAAATGAACGTGTGTTGTGTTCAAATGAACGTGTGTTGGGTTCAAATGAACATGTGTTGTGTTCAAATGAACATGTGTTGTGTTCAAATGAACGTGTGTTGGGTTCAAATGAACGTGTGTTGGGTTCAAATGAACATGTGTTGTGTTCAAATGAACGTGTGTTGTGTTCAAATGAACGTGTGTTGTGTTCAAATGAACATGTGTTGGGTTCAAATGAACACGTGTTGTGTTCAAATGAACGTGTGTTGTGTTCAAATGAACGTGTGTTGTGTTCAAATGAACGTGTGTTGTGTTCAAATGAACGTGTTTTGGGTTCAAATGAACATGTGTTGGGTTCAAATGAACGCGTGTTGGGTTCAAATGAACATGTGTTGGGTTCAAATGAACGCGTGTTGGGTTCAAATGAACATGTGTTGTGTTCAAATGAACGTGTGTTGTGTTCAAATGAACGTGTTTTGGGTTCAAATGAACATGTGTTGGGTTCAAATGAACATGTGTTAGGTTCAAATGAACGCGTGTTGGGTTCAAATGAACGCGTGTTGGGTTCAAATGAACGTGTGTTGTGTTCAAATGAACATGTGTTGTGTTCAAATGAACGTGTGTTAGGTTCAAATGAACGTGTTTTGGGTTCAAATGAACGCGTGTTAGGTTCAAATGAACGTGTTTTGGGTTCAAATGAACGCGTGTTAGGTTCAAATGAACGTGTGTTGTGTTCAAATGAACGTGTGTTGGGTTCAAATGAACGCGTGTTTGGTTCAAATGAACATGTGTTAGGTTCAAATGAACGCGTGTTAGGTTCAAATGAACGTGTGTAAGGTTCAAATGAACATGTGTTTGGTTCAAATGAACGTGTGTTAGGTTCAAATGAACGTGTGTTGTGTTCAAATGAACGTGTGTTGGGTTCAAATGAACGTGTGTTAGGTTCAAATGAACGTGTTTTGGGTTCAAATGAACGCGTGTTAGGTTCAAATGAACGCGTGTTAGGTTCAAATGAACGCGTGTTAGGTTCAAATGAACATGTGTTGGGTTCAAATGAACGTGTGTTAGGTTCAAATGAACGCGTGTTAGGTTCAAATGAACGTGTGTTAGGTTCAAATGAACGTGTTTTGGGTTCAAATGAACATGTGTTGTGTTCAAATGAACGCGTGTTAGGTTCAAATGAACATGTGTTAGGTTCAAATGAACGCGTGTTAGGTTCAAATGAACGCGTGTTAGGTTCAAATGAACATGTGTTGGGTTCAAATGAACGCGTGTTAGGTTCAAATGAACGCGTGTTAGGTTCAAATGAACGCGTGTTAGGTTCAAATGAACATGTGTTGGGTTCAAATGAACGTGTGTTAGGTTCAAATGAACGCGTGTTAGGTTCAAATGAACATGTGTTGGGTTCAAATGAACGTGTGTTAGGTTCAAATGAACGCATGTTAGGTTCAAATGAACGTGTGTTAGGTTCAAATGAACGTGTTTTGGGTTCAAATGAACGCATGTTAGGTTCAAATGAACGCGTGTTAGGTTCAAATGAACGCGTGTTAGGTTCAAATGAACGCGTGTTAGGTTCAAATGAACGTGTGTTAGGTTCAAATGAACGTGTGTTGTGTTCAAATGAACGTGTGTTGGGTTCAAATGAACGTGTGTTAGGTTCAAATGAACGTGTTTTGGGTTCAAATGAACGCGTGTTAGGTTCAAATGAACGTGTGTTAGGTTCAAATGAACGCGTGTTAGGTTCAAATGAACCTGTGTTGTGTTCAAATGAACATGTGTTGTGTTCAAATGAACGTGTGTTGTGTTCAAATGAACATGTGTTGGGTTCAAATGAACATGTGTTGTGTTCAAATGAACATGTGTTGTGTTCAAATGAACGTGTGTTGTGTTCAAATGAACGCGTGTTAGGTTCAAATGAACGCGTGTTAGGTTCAAATGAACATGTGTTGGGTTCAAATGAACGTGTGTTAGGTTCAAATGAACGCATGTTAGGTTCAAATGAACGTGTGTTAGGTTCAAATGAACGCGTGTTAGGTTCAAATGAACGTGTTTTGGGTTCAAATGAACGCATGTTAGGTTCAAATGAACGCGTGTTAGGTTCAAATGAACGCGTGTTAGGTTCAAATGAACGCGTGTTAGGTTCAAATGAACGCGTGTTAGGTTCAAATGAACGCGTGTTAGGTTCAAATGAACATGTGTTTGGTTCAAATGAACGTGTGTTAGGTTCAAATGAACGTGTGTTGTGTTCAAATGAACGTGTGTTGGGTTCAAATGAACGTGTGTTAGGTTCAAATGAACGCGTGTTAGGTTCAAATGAACGTGTTTTGGGTTCAAATGAACGCGTGTTAGGTTCAAATGAACGCGTGTTAGGTTCAAATGAACGTGTTTTGGGTTCAAATGAACGCGTGTTAGGTTCAAATGAACATGTGTTGGGTTCAAATGAACGCGTGTTAGGTTCAAATGAACGCATGTTAGGTTCAAATGAACGCGTGTTAGGTTCAAATGAACGCGTGTTAGGTTCAAATGAACGTGTTTTGGGTTCAAATGAACGCGTGTTAGGTTCAAATGAACGCGTGTTAGGTTCAAATGAACGCGAGTTAGGTTCAAATGAACGCGTGTTAGGTTCAAATGAACGCGTGTTGGGTTCAAATGAACGCGTGTTAGGTTCAAATGAACGCGTGTTGGGTTCAAATGAACGCGTGTTGGGTTCAAATGAACGCGTGTTGGGTTCCAATGAACATGTGTTGGGTTCAAATGAACGTGTGTTGGGTTCAAATGAACGTGTGTTAGGTTCAAATGAATGCAAACAGTGTGAGCTAATTCCTCGCGTTGTTTGTAAATGAGGTCAAATATGCGACAAACGAGTCAATACTTAACCTACGACAGAATAAAGAAGTTGACAGACAAATGTACAACTCACCACGATATTTGACATCTTCACTTTACTCCGAGCTAGAGTCTTTTTAATCCCGACATGAAAACTGTCCAGTCTTGGTTCAGTTCTGGATTCATTCTGATTATCACAGCAGCCGGGACAAGAGGATAATGTGCTGTTGTTCAGCTTTGACTCACACGGAGCTGAGGAGCTGTACTTTCTGATTAATATAAACGTTCCCTCTCCGTCCATAACGCCAGTGAATCTTCATTATGTTTTGCCAAGGCTCAACTTTTAAATTTTAGTCGTTTCTAACTCATTATCAGGCTACGCTAAACATGTTGAAATTTCCCGCGGCTCTCTCTGTAAACATAGCCTGAGGACCCGCGCGTGATGACTTAGCTGTCCTAGAAGTGCCTGTTCTAAAATATGTTTTACACAATAGGCAAGGCAATTTTATTTATATAGCACAATTCATACACTGGGTAACTCAAAGTGCTTTACAGAAATAAAAGACAATTTACAAGATTTAGATTTGGAAACATAAAGTTTTTAACCTCTCCTTGAACATTGTTAAAGTTGAGGTTGTTCCAGGTTTTTGCTGAAACTTAAAGCTGCTTCACTCTGTTTAGTTCTAACTCTGGGCTCGAGCAGAAGCCTGTCCCAGATGTTCTCAGAGTCCGAGGAGGCTCATAAGCTACTAGCATTTCAGAAATATATTCTGGTGCTAAACCATTTAGAGACTTGTAAAGCAGCAGTGCTGTTTTAAAGTCTATTCTTTGAGCAACAGAAGCCAGTGCAGAGATTTTAAAACTGGACTGATGTGCTTGTACTTCCTGGTGTTAGTTAGAACCCGAGCAGCAGCGTTCTGTCTTAACCCTCGTTTTGAGAGACCAGTGAGCAGCCGTTACAGTAATCTAACCTGCTGGAGATAAAAGCATGGATAAGTCTCTCTAAGTCTGGTTTAGACCTTATCCCTTTGACTCTGGAAATATTTTTAAGGTGATAAAATGCTAATGATGTAGTTGACTTAATGTGACTCTGGAAATTCAAGTCTGAGTCCATGATGAGCCCTTGATTTAACCTGGTTTTAGATTTTAGAGAAAGAGACTCGAGGTGAAGCTGACACTTTCTCTTTGTTTCTGTTCCAAAGATGATTAGTTCAGTCTTGTTTCTGTTCCAAAGATGATTAGTTCAGTCTTGTTTCTGTTCCAAAGATGATTAGTTCAGTCTTGTTTCTGTTCCAAAGATGATTAGTTCAGTCTTGTTTCTGTTCCAAAGATGATTAGTTCAGTCTTGTTTCTGTTCAGTTGGAGACAGTGACAGTGAATGGATCGGTCCATTTTCAGCTGCTGTGAGTGAAATGTAAATCTGAGTGTCATCTGCATAATTCTGGTAGGATACTCCACAGCTGTGTATTAACTGGCCTAAAGGAAGCATGTAGAGATTGAATAATAGAGGTCCCAAGATAGACCCCTGTGGAACCCCACATGTCAGGGCCATTTGGTCTGATACACAGTTTCCAACAGAAATAAAGTACTTTCTTTGTTCAAAGGCTTCTCAGATTGTCATACATTAAGAAACCAATAGTACAAGAAAAAAATAAAGATAAAAAAAACTCTTGTATTTTCTATTAAAATCCAAAGCTCAGCTGGTATCGAAACTTCGGGAAATGAGTATCGTATCGTTTGAGATATTTCAGTATCGATATTTATCAAAATTTCGATATTTTTGACAACACTACTCCGGTCCTGGCTTCGTTACACTTCCTCATGTTAGAGCTGATTTCAAAGTTCTCTTGTTAACCTATAAAATCCTTTGTGGACACGCGCCCTCTGACCTCTCTGACCTTATCACCTGGTATACTCCAGCTCGTACCCTTCGCTCTCAGGACGCTGGCCTCCTTCAACTTCCTCGAATAAAGAAGAAGTCTGCTACAGAGCCTTTTCTTATAGAGCCCCATTTTTGTGGAATGTGCTCCCGGTGGAAGTGCGGCGATCTGTCTCTGTTGAGATTTTCAAAAACTCAAAACATACTTATTTCACCAAACGTATGGAGACTGATGATCATAGTGTTAGGTTTACACTGGTCTGTAGCTGTAGGTACACACTCACACTGGTCTGTAGCTGTAGGTACACACTCACACTGGTCTGTAGCTGTAGGTACACACTCACACTGGTCTGTAGCTGTAGGTACACACTCACACTGGTCTGTAGCTGTAGGTACACACTCACACTGGTCTGTAGCTGTAGGTACACACTCACACTGGTCTGTAGCTGTAGGTGCACACTCACACTGGCTGTAGCTGTAGGTACACACTCACACTGGTCTGTAGCTGTAGGTACACACTCACACTGGTCTGTAGCTGTAGGTACACACTCACACTGGTCTGTAGCTGTAGGTACACACTCACACTGGTCTGTAGCTGTAGGTACACACTCACACTGGTCTGTAGCTGTAGGTACACACTCACACTGGTCTGTAGCTGTAGGTACACACTCACACTGGTCTGTAGCTGTAGGTACACACTCACACTGGTCTGTAGCTGTAGGTGCACACTCACACTGGCTGTAGCTGTAGGTACACACTCACACTGGTCTGTAGCTGTAGGTACACACTCACACTGGTCTGTAGCTGTAGGTACACACTCACACTGGTCTGTAGCTGTAGGTACACACTCACACTGGTCTGTAGCTGTAGGTACACACTCACACTGGTCTGTAGCTGTAGGTGCACACTCACACTGGCTGTAGCTGTAGGTACACACTCACACTGGTCTGTAGCTGTAGGTACACACTCAACCGCTCATTATTATTACATCTGTATATTTTCAGTAGTATTTAGCACTTTTGTTTTTCTCCTTTCTACCTCCTCCTAGGGTGGACTCTGATCTGCTGGTGATGTGTACTCCCCCCCCTCCCCCGACTCTGCTCCAGTGTGAGGACCCCCAGCTCATCTTTCATTTACCTTGATATTGGCTGAGGTCCCATCCACCTTATACACACACACACACACACACACACACACACACACACACACACACACACACACACACATACACACACACACACACTGTCAACATAAATGTTTTTTGTGAATTTGTTTTGTATTTATATGTATTTTTTCAACTGTCCTGGACACATTCTTGCACGGCCTGTCCGTCCTGGGAGTGGATCCCTCCTTCTGTGGTTCTCCCTGAGGTTTCTCTTTTTTCCCGGCTGGGTTTTTTTTGGAGTTTTTCCTCCCCCTGATGGAGGGTCTAAGGACAGGGGATGTTGTCTAGTGCAGTTTAAGTCCTTTGAGGCGGCTGTTGTTGTGATATTGGGCTATACAAAAATAAATGTCTTGTCTTGTCTTGTCTTATTAGAAACTGGGTTATGTAACGCAGAGCCCCCGGGCCAGGGTTTGTTTTGAGCAACAGACTTGTTTTCCTGTCATTGTGAAAGCAGAAGTAAATGTTGGGGATTTCCACAGAGAGGGGTTTAAATAGGACTGAGCTCAGACCCAGGCTCAGAGCGGTCTGAGGTCTGAGATGAAGATGATGATGAAGAGTGTGGTTCTGTTGGTTCTGGTTCTGGTTCTGGCGGCGGCTCAGGGACGAGTGTTCGAGCGCTGTGCCTGGGCTCGGCTCCTGAAGGCTAATGGGATGGACGGGTACCGGGGAATCAGCCTCGCAAACTGTGAGTAAAACTAAAGTACTGAACTTAAACTGTAATAATACCAGTCTGAAACAGAACCAAGTCTAGAGCAACACTTAAACATGACCCAAAGAGAGGCCAAAACAGGGCTAAACCAGAGCTTAACGTGAACAGAGTCATAGTGTTTTTACACTGATCCAACACATGGTCCAGTGTCAGACCATAGTGTCAGGACTGTGCATAAGGATTAGTCTGGTGCAGAGTCAGTGTTGAACAGTGTTGAAGAAAGTGCTAAGTCTGATTTAAAATTAAACTCTATATATGTTCGACACATTTGATTTTAGGCTCTAGGAGGAATCAACAGGAGTCTCAGCAAGAATATGGTGACTATACTGAGCAGATGAATAAAATAATTTATAAGTTTTTATTCATGAATAAAATGAGTTAAGTTTAAGAACAGTCAAATTAGACAATCCATCTGCAATTTAAAATGAAAGATAAATGAAATGGAGGAGTCTGTCTGACCCCTCTCTCTCTGGTTCTGTTCTCAGGGGTGTGTCTGACACAGCACGAGTCCAACTACAACACCGCAGCCACAAACCGGAACACAGACCGATCCACCGACTACGGCATCTTCCAGATCAACAGCAAGTACTGGTGCAATGACGGAGGAGTGAGCGTTGCCAACGGCTGTGGCATCCAGTGCTCTGGTAATTCAGAGTTCTGAGGGCAAGGTTTAGTCCAGTGCTCCGGTAACTCAGAGTTCTGAGGGCGGGGTTTAGTCCAGTGCTCCGGTAACTCAGAGTTCTGAGGGCGGGGTTTAGTCCAGTGCTCCGGTAACTCAGAGTTCTGAGGGTGGTTTAATCCGGTGTAATCCGGTTTAATCTGGTGTATTGTTTCTGCAGAACTGCTGAACCCGATCGTTGCTATAAACTGCGCCAAACGAGTCGTGAGAGACCCCAACGGCATCAAGGCCTGGTGAGTCATGTGACCAGAGCAAACCAATCACAGACTCCACAGCCTGTGAACCTCTGACCTCACTTTATTAGTAGAGCACTGTTACAACCAGATTTAACCAAACGACTTGTAATGAATGAAATATAAATACATTATAAAGGAGACAGGAATAAAACATGAATTAAAACTAATCATAAATTCAATCTTACATCAAGGCAGTAGCTCTGTGGTACAGCCGTCCCTCAACTGGAAGGTTTGTGGTTTGATTCCTGCTAAAAGTGATAAATCAGAAGATTTTGGGGGATTACAAAGGCCCTAGTCTCCTTCAGGAACAAGCTTCTGCACTGTCCCAGACAGGCCACTGAAATACTGTAGACGCCACATTTGAATGTGTTTTTATGTCAATACTTTGCACAAACACTACATTTGATTTAACTATGACACATCCCGATGACAGGACTTCACACAGATATATTTACAGAGCAATAAAATAAACTGTGCATGAGTCTCAAGATAAAGTAAGACCATTTGTACCAAAGAGTTTCATAATAAAGAAATGCTCTAAATGAAAGGAAACCGTTACAGGCCCATAGCTTTATCCATTTAAATATATATATTAGGAGGAAAACATTGATAAAACACATTTTTCCATTTATTTACTTTTGGATTAAAGTGAGTTGATTAATGTCCAGACGTCAGCTGTTGTTCCTCTTGTATTTGACTGTGCTCTGATGTTTCTCACACTTTGTTCTTGTTCTGTTTCTCTCTGTGTTTGACTAAAGGGTGGCCTGGCTGCGTTATTGTCAGAACCAGGACCTGAGCCAGTACACAGCCGGATGTGGAGTGTAACACAGAAACTACAGCAGAGTTCAATTTAAATCAAATATTTCAGAATAACTCTGTCATAACTGCACTTTTACAGCCGAGCAGGGCTCTGTGGGAAATAATCTCAGTTAAAAACCAAAGCAGAGGCTTTTCTTGTGATTCTAACAATGGCTTGTGTTTGTAACTGACTCAATAAAGATTTTAGAAACACATTTGTAAAACTCTTTCCATTCTTCTGGTTGTTTCATGTATTTTTGGATTTGTAATATATAATGATTTCAATCCTGTCAGAAACAAACATGTTGTGAGAGACAGCAGATGTGTAGGGCTCTAGTTTAATGACTCTTGTTTAGTTTAATGACTGTATTTCATTTGGACAGGCTTTAGTTGACACTAAATTTCCTTCCTTTCTTCCTCAATAAGATTCTAGCTCATGTTTGGTTCCTGTTAATTCAACCTGGAGAAACTCAAACATGAACGGAGGATTGATGCATGAATGTGATGTTTATTAAATAGTTTTGCATGAAGGAACTTTTGGCACTTAGACTCCGGTGGGTGAGACATCGTGCAATGCATGATGGGAGAAGAGCGGCGTGGTGTTTGCTTGATGACAAAATTATCATCAACACCTTCTGTTTATCATTATTATTGAATTATGTACTAATGTTTTACTTAAATTGATTTCCTTAACTTCCTTTGTCAGGTCAAGGTCAAATTTATTTATATAGACATAAGCGCTTTACAAAAACTTTAAATAAGATAAATAAAAAGGAAAGAAAAAAAATAAACAGAACATAGGCTAAAACCCAATTAAACAAATAAAATAAATAAAAACAATGGTCCAAAAGTGCAGCTCAACGTGTGCTAAAGGCCAGTGTTTTAAGACAGGATTAAAAAATGTTAAGAGCTGTTGGAAAGTTAAGCGGCGGTTCCAGAGTCTGGGAGCAGCTTCTGAGTGAGTCCTTGGCACATTTAAAAGCAGGACCCCGCTGCTTCGGTTTACCCTGCTGTTTATCCTAATTAATAATTCATCATTGATAATTCAAAATTCATAATTAATAATTAATAATTTAATGAATGGCCCAAAACTAAGATAAATCTACTCGTGAACTGGTGTCTGTCACGTAAACCTTTACTGTCAGTTTAACAGTTCACACATAAGGTTTTAAATAATAATATGATCTTTCAATTGGAACTTTGTCAAACTAAATACAATTTAACATTGTTAAAATTGTTCCGATGTTCCTGAGCTGAAAACAAGGGCCAGGCCTTAATATCAACACATCTGCACCAGGCCAAAAAGAAAAGTTATGTTATATATATCTATATACAGCAATATACGGCAATGTATGGCAATATACGGCAATATACGCCGATATACAGCAATATACGGCAATGTACAGCAATATACGGCAATATACGGCAATATACGCCGATATACAGCAATATACGGCAATGTACGGCAATATACGGCAATATACGGCAATATACGCCGATATAAACAGCAATATACGGCAATGTACGGCAATTTACGGCAATATACGGCAATATACAGCAATATACGGCAATATACGCCGATATACAGCAATATACGCCGATATACAGTGATATACAGCGATATACGGCAATATACGGCAATATACAGCAATATACAGCAATATACGGCAATGTACGGCAATATACAGCAATATACGGCAATATACGCCGATATACAGCAATATACGGCAATGTACGGCAATATACGGCAATATACAGCAATATACGGCAATATACGCCGATATACAGCAATATACGCCGATATACAGTGATATACAGTGATATACGGCAATATACGGCAATATACAGCAATATACGGCAATATACGGCGATATACGGCAATATACGGCAATATACGGCAATATACGGTGATATACGGCAATATACAGCAATATACGGCAATATACGGCGATATACAGCAATATACGGCAATATACGGCGATATACAGAGATATACGGCAATGTACGGCAATATACAGCAATATACGGTGATATACGGCAATATACAGCAATATACGCCGATATACAGCAATATACGGCGATATACGGCAATATACAGCAATATACGCCGATATACAGCAATATACGGCAATATATAGCAATATAGGGCAATATACGGCAATATACAGCGATATACGGCAATATACAGCGATATACGGCAATATACGGCAATATACACCGATATACATCAATATACGGCAATATATAGCAATATAGGGCAATATACGGCAATATACGCCGATATACAGCGATATACGGCAATATATGGCAATATACGGCAATATACGCCGATATACAGCAATATACGGCAATATATAGCAATATAGGCAATATACGGCAATATACAGCGATATACGCAATATACAGCGATATACGGCAATATACGGCAATATACAGCTATATACGGCAATATACGCCGATATACAGCGATATACGGCGATATACGGTAATATACAGCAATATACGGCAATATACGGCGATATACGGCAATATACGGCGATATACGGCAATATACAGCAATATACGGCAATATACAGCGATATACGGCAATATACAGCAATATACGCCGATATACAGAGATATACGGCAATGTACGGCAATATACAGCAATATACGGTGATATACGGCAATATACAGCAATATACGCCGATATACAGCAATATACGGCGATATACGGCAATATACAGCAATATACGCCGATATACAGCAATATACGGCAATATATAGCAATATAGGGCAATATACGGCAATATACAGCGATATACGGCAATATACAGCGATATACGGCAATATACGGCAATATACACCGATATACATCAATATACGGCAATATATAGCAATATAGGGCAATATACGGCAATATACGCCGATATACAGCGATATACGGCAATATATGGCAATATACGGCAATATACGCCGATATACAGCAATATACGGCAATATATAGCAATATAGGGCAATATACGGCAATATACAGCGATATACGGCAATATACAGCGATATACGGCAATATACGGCAATATAATAATAATCATCGATCAATTTTATATATCGCTTTCTGGGGACGCAAAGACGCTTTACATATCAATTATTCATTCATACACAGTCACACTGGTGATGGTAAGCTACAACAGTAACCACAGCTGCCCTGGGGCACACTGACAGAGACGTGGCAGCCATTTCGCGCCTACGGCCTCTCCGACCATCACCACATACATTCACATTCTTAAACAATCATACGAGGCAAGGTGGGTTAAGTGTCTTGCCCAAGGACACAATGACAGTATGAACAGTGGGGAGAGCGGGAATCGAACCTACTACCTTCCGGTTGAAGGACGGCCGCTCTACCACTGAGCCACTGCCGCCCGCAAATATACAGCAATATACGCCGATATACGGCAATATACGGCAATATACGCCGATATATGGCAATATACGGCAATATACGCAATATACAGCAATATACGGCAATATACGGCGATATACGGCAATATACGGCAATATACGGCAATATACGGTGATATACGGCAATATACAGCAATATACGGCAATATACGGCGATATACAGCAATATACGGCAATATACGGCGATATACGGCAATATACAGCAATATACGCCGATATACAGCGATATACGGCGATATACGGCAATATACAGCAATATACGGCAATATACGGCGATATACGGCAATATACGGTAATATACGGCGATATACGGCAATATACAGCTATATACGGCAATATACAGCGATATACGGCAATATACAGCAATATACGCCGATATACAGAGATATACGGCAATGTACGGCAATATACAGCAATATACGGTGATATACGGCAATATACAGCAATATACGCCGATATACAGCAATATACGGCGATATACGGCAATATACAGCAATATACGCCGATATACAGCAATATACGGCAATATATAGCAATATAGGGCAATATACGGCAATATACAGCGATATACGGCAATATACAGCGATATACGGCAATATACGGCAATATACACCGATATACATCAATATACGGCAATATATAGCAATATAGGGCAATATACGGCAATATACGCCGATATACAGCGATATACGGCAATATATGGCAATATACGGCAATATACGCCGATATACAGCAATATACGGCAATATATAGCAATATAGGGCAATATACGGCAATATACAGCGATATACGGCAATATACAGCGATATACGGCAATATACGGCAATATACAGCTATATACGGCAATATACGCCGATATACAGCGATATACGGCGATATACGGCAATATACAGAAATATACGGCAATATACGGCGATATACGGCAATATACGGCGATATACGGCAATATACAGCAATATACGGCAATATACAGCGATATACGGCAATATACAGCAATATACGCCGATATACAGAGATATACGGCAATGTACGGCAATATACAGCAATATACGGTGATATACGGCAATATACAGCAATATACGCCGATATACAGCAATATACGGCGATATACGGCAATATACAGCAATATACGCCGATATACAGCAATATACGGCAATATATAGCAATATAGGGCAATATACGGCAATATACAGCGATATACGGCAATATACAGCGATATACGGCAATATACGGCAATATACACCGATATACATCAATATACGGCAATATATAGCAATATAGGGCAATATACGGCAATATACGCCGATATACAGCGATATACGGCAATATATGGCAATATACGGCAATATACGCCGATATACAGCAATATACGGCAATATATAGCAATATAGGGCAATATACGGCAATATACAGCGATATACGGCAATATACAGCGATATACGGCAATATACGGCAATATAATAATAATCATCGATCAATTTTATATATCGCTTTCTGGGGACGCAAAGACGCTTTACATATCAATTATTCATTCATACACAGTCACACTGGTGATGGTAAGCTACAACAGTAACCACAGCTGCCCTGGGGCACACTGACAGAGACGTGGCAGCCATTTCGCGCCTACGGCCTCTCCGACCATCACCACATACATTCACATTCTTAAACAATCATACGAGGCAAGGTGGGTTAAGTGTCTTGCCCAAGGACACAATGACAGTATGAACAGTGGGGAGAGCGGGAATCGAACCTACTACCTTCCGGTTGAAGGACGGCCGCTCTACCACTGAGCCACTGCCGCCCGCAAATATACAGCAATATACGCCGATATACGGCAATATACGGCAATATACGCCGATATATGGCAATATACGGCAATATACGCCGATATACGGCAATATACGGCAATATACGGCAATATACGCCGATATACGGCAATATACGGCAATATACGGCAATATACAGCAATATACGCCGATATACGGCAATATACGGCAATATACAGCGATATACCGCCGTCCACCAGGGGGCAGGCTCCAAAAGCGTAAATATAAGGAGAAACCCAATGGCGACTTTACAAGTGTAAAAAACATGTTTACATCCTGGTACAAAAGATAGATCCGATCTCTAGAGTTAAGTTTTTACTACGTGACAACTCTGGGGGGTGACTTTTTGATTAATACGTCCGTTTATCTAAAAACTATTGTTTAACTAAAAGGAGTAAAAGCCGAAAAGCCCGGATGTAACCACCATTTTATTGTCGAATCGTAACGACAATATCAGTGAATAGGACCAATGGGCGGATATCATCCATTTTATTTACAATCTATGAATATAATGCAGATTCTGTTCAGGTGCAGTGTTTGTTTTGTGCAGCAGAGGTTTTTGTCATTGTCAAAGATGTAAAAAAGTGGGCGATGCCCACAGAGGCGGGTTTAAATACGGCTGGTGCTCAGACCCAGGCTCAGAGCGGTCTGAGGTCTGAGATGAAGATGATGATGAAGAGTGTGGTTCTGTTGGTTCTGGTTCTGGCGGCGGCTCAGGGAAGAGTGTTTAAGCGCTGTGACTGGGCTCGGCTCCTGAAGGCTAACGGGATGGACGGGTACCGGGGAATCAGCCTCGCAAACTGTGAGTAAAACTGGGCTGAACTATGTCTGGATTTAAATGGAATATGAACTCTATATGTCTATTACCTGTGGGCGCAGTGGCTCAGGTGGTCGTCCTATAACCAAAAGGTTGAGTGTGTTCGGTGGTGTTTGGAAAGGCTGTAGGCACCAACTTTCCATCAAGCTGCCCCAGGGCAACTGTAGCTACAGCCTACCACCACCAGTGTGTGACTGTGGAGTAAGTGCTTTGAGTACCTTGCGAGAAAAAAATTATGTAATTAATTATTATTATTTTGTATTTGTATTTTTTCTCTTAAAAGGTGTTATTAATACATTCTTAATATTTTATATTATAAGGCAGTCTCTCTTGCTTCAGAGCCTGCCTCAGAACGCGGTGCATGGCGGCTCGTCCACACATGCGTCAGGTGGAAGATGTCAAATACGCCAAACATCACTGACTTTGAGCGTAAAGCCAGGCCCGTAATCTGTCTCCTCGAGCGTGTGGATGTTATTTTCTGACTTTTAACGGACAATGAACATGTGCTGAAAGTCTAAAGCCGTTAGAGTAATGACTGATTAAATAAATCTCAGTAGCTGCAGTGTTTTTTGTCTTTTAAAGTTCATTTCTCTTAAACAGTACAACATTTACAGTTGAGTCAAACGCACAGAGCTGAAGGAATAAAAACTGTCGACAATCACATAAACTTTCAAAAGAAGGTCAAAGTTCAGCTCTCTGGTTCTGTTCTCAGGGGTGTGTCTGACACAGCACGAGTCCAACTACAACACCGCAGCCACAAACCGGAACACAGACCGATCCACCGACTACGGCATCTTCCAGATCAACAGCAAGTACTGGTGCAAGGACAAAGGAGTGAGCGTCGCCAACGGCTGTGGCATCCAGTGCTCTGGTAATTCAGAGTTCTGAGGGCGGGGTTTAGTCCAGTGCTCCGGGAATTCAGAGTTCTGAGGGCGGGGTTTAGTCCAGTGCTCCGGTAACTCAGAGTTCTGAGGGCGGGGTTTAGTCCAGTGCTCCTGTAACTCAGAGTTCTGAGGGCGGGGTTTAGTCCAGTGCTCCGGGAATTCAGAGTTCTGAGGGCGGGGTTTAGTCCAGTGCTCCGGTAATTCAGAGTTCTGAGGGCGGGGTTTAGTCCAGTGCTCCGGTAATTCAGAGTTCTGAGGGCGGGGTTTAGTCCAGTGCTCCGGTAATTCAGAGTTCTGAGGGCGGGGTTTAGTCCAGTGCTCCTGTAACTCAGAGTTCTGAGGGCGGGGTTTGGTCCAGTGCTCCGGTAATTCAGAGTTCTGAGGGCGGGGTTTGGTCCAGTGCTCCGGTAATTCAGAGTTCTGAGGCCGGGGTTTAGTCCAGTGCTCCTGTAACTCAGAGTTCTGAGGGCGGGGTTTAGTCCAGTGCTCCGGTATTTCAGAGTTCTGAGGGCGGGGTTTAGTCCAGTGCTCCTGTAACTCAGAGTTCTGAGGGCGGGGTTTGGTCCAGTGCTCCGGTAATTCAGAGTTCTGAGGGCGGGGTTTGGTCCAGTGCTCCGGTAATTCAGAGTTCTGAGGGCGGGGTTTAGTCCAGTGCTCCGGTAATTCAGAGTTCTGAGGGCGGGGTTTAGTCCAGTGCTCCTGTAACTCAGAGTTCTGAGGGCGGGGTTTGGTCCAGTGCTCCGGTAATTCAGAGTTCTGAGGGCGGGGTTTGGTCCAGTGCTCCGGTAATTCAGAGTTCTGAGGCCGGGGTTTAGTCCAGTGCTCCTGTAACTCAGAGTTCTGAGGGCGGGGTTTAGTCCAGTGCTCCGGTAATTCAGAGTTCTGAGGGCGGGGTTTAGTCCAGTGCTCCTGTAACTCAGAGTTCTGAGGGCGGGGTTTGGTCCAGTGCTCCGGTAATTCAGAGTTCTGAGGGCGGGGTTTGGTCCAGTGCTCCGGTAATTCAGAGTTCTGAGGGCGGGGTTTAGTCCAGTGCACTGGTAACTCAGAGTTCTGAGGATGGTTTAATCTGGTATATTCCGGTTTAATCCGGTGTAATCCAGTTTAATTTGGTGTATTCCGGTTTAATCTGGTGTAATCCGGTTTAATCCAGTTTAATCCGGTTTAATCCAGTGTATTCCGGTTTAATCTGGTGTATTCCGGTTTAATCCGGTTAAATCTGGTGTATTCCGGTTTAATATGTTGTTATCCGGTTTAATCCGGTGTAATCCGGTTTAATCCAGTGTATTCCGGTTTAATCCGGTGTAATCCCGTTTAATCCAGTGTAATCCGGTTTAATCTGGTGTATTCCGGTTTAATCCGGTATAATCCGGTTTAATCCAGTCTATTCCGGTTTAATCTGGTGTAATCTGGTTTAATCCGGTGTAATCTGGTTTAATCTGGTGTATTGTTTCTGCAGAACTGCTGAAAGACGACCCGACTGTTGCTATAAACTGCGCCAAACGAGTCGTGAGAGACCCCAACGGCATCAGGGCCTGGTGAGTCATGTGACCAGAGCAAACCAATCACAGACTCCACAGCCTGTGAACCTCTGACCTCACTTTATTAGTAGAGCACTGTTAAAACCATAAATAAATAAATGATAATATATTAAGAGCACGCATTGATAAAACCTTTTTTTTCTCTCATTCATTTTTGGATTAAAGTGAAATGATTAATATCCAGACATTAGCTGTTGTTCCTCTTGTATTTGACTGTGGTTCTGTTTCTCTCTGTGTTTGATTAAAGGGTGGCCTGGCAGCGTTATTGTCAGAACCAGGACCTGAGCCAGTACACAGCCGGATGTGGAGTGTAACACAGAAACTACAGCAGAGTTCAATTTAAATCAAATATTTCAGTATATCTACACTTCTACAGCCGAGCAGGGCTCTGTGGGAAATAATCTCAGATAAGCTTTTCTTGTGATTCTAACAATGGCTTGTGTTTGTAACTGACTCAATAAAGATTTTAGAAACAGCATTTTACATCTGTTTGTTTCATGTCTTTTTTATTTGTAAATTATAAAAATTCAAAACATACATCTGTTTATAATGATGCTGCATTCAAATCCTGTCAGAAACAAACATGCTGTAAAAGACTGTTGATGCAATTTTATTTCTTTAGCACAATTCATACACGGGTAACTCAAAGTGCTTTACAGGAATAAAAAAACATTTACAAGATTTAGATTTAGAAACATATGAAAAAATAAAAACATTAAAAAAAGAAGAAAAAAAAAACTTTAAGTTGAAATGTAGGCGGAGCTAAAGAGGAAGGTGTCAGACGGAGGTCATTTGTGACTTTGATAAGTCTCAGTCTGTGATGGGCCTGAATCCTGACTGAAAAGGATCAAAGCAGTTGTTAAGTCATAGAAAGTCATTAAGTTGCTGATGTACAACTTTTTCAATGACTTTCCCTAAAAATGGCAGGTTTGATATGGGCCGATAGTTGTTGAGCTCTGTAGCATCAAGACTGCTCTTCTTTAGGAGAGGCTTGATGAGAGCAGTTTTTAAGGCCATTGGAAATGTTCCAGACTGTAAGGAATTATTGACTATATCAGTGAGTTGTGGAAACAAACTGCTTAGTACTGATTTTAGAAATCTAGTGGTAGAACATCGAGGCAGCAGGTGGATGAACATTAATGGTGTAAAATGTCTTGTAAACCTTCACTGTCAGTTTACTAACTCAATGTTTTTACCAAATATGATCTTTCACTTGTAACTTCATTAAACACCTCTGTTTTTAACTGAACTTTTACCACATTCTGTTTTTCCACTGCTCAAAACAAGAGCCAGGCCTCAATCTCAACATCTTTTCACCTGCACCACCGTAAATAAAATAAAACTGCTGACAGGGAAGTTATTTAGAGAGAAAGAAAAAGTCTTGAGTCAATCAAGTTGTCTTTGTCAGGTTTATTCTTCTTTCAAGACCGAGTTCCTCGAGGGATACTTTCACTGTAACTTGTAAAAAATAAAAGACGTCAGAAAAACAGACACTGTTCTGTCCTCAACAGAGAACGAAGTAGGCTCTGTTCTTGTCTTCACGAGAAGATAAGAGCAAAATATACAAACAGGAGACAAAAGAAACAGGAGACAAAAGAACCAAGGTCAGGATAAAAGTAGGAGGCTCTGCAACATAAGTTACAGTCTGGTGCGCTCCGAGCTACAAAATGGTTGCATAAGAACAGTATCAGAATATTGTCTCTCAGAGCTACATGTTCATCTCAGGGTCGCTCGTCTGAGAGGGATAAGCTGCTTATCGTTCACACTTCCACAGTGTTCGTAGAACCGTCAAGTCTTTCAGGTCCAGGGCGTGTTTTCAAGTCCAGGGCGTGTGGTCATTTCAACAGAAGCTGTCGGCCTCTGGGTCAGTTCCGTCAGGCCTTTTGTTTTTGTGCACAGTTGTAGAGAACAGGCTGGTTAGATCTTAGCAGACCACCTTCATGTGTTGGACTCTGAGTATGAGCTGCTGCAGTCTGAAGAACAGATAGGATTCCTTTGTGTCGAAAGAATAGATACAAAAACTCATTTGTCCTTCCGTCAATCAAACTAATTAATGAAGGACTAAAGACCAGGTTTTCCAAGGTCATATTCCAGGTATATTTTAAAGATGTGTCCAGCACTTTCCACCAACGTAAGTTACACACTAATACAAAGTCAAAACTATTATTTTGTGTTTTTACCTCATTAAAAGAGATAATACTATAAACAGTCCTGGTCAGGTATTTAATGGTTTTATTAATAAAATGGACTAAATCAGGACTAAGCCAGGCCTAGAATCAGAAAGGTTAAGGTTTTTGAGCTCTTCTTTACCACCTTTCATTTTATTAATAAAACCATTAAATACTTGGTATATAAAACTAAAAACATTCATTTTCCTCCAACACCACAGAAAGAGTGTAATAAGAGTGTAATAAACAGTGAACAGTAAACGTAACCAGGAGTTAGGCTGGAGTAAACCCAATCCAAACCCATTCTTTTTGCACATTTTAAAAGTGAATGTGTATTGACGGCAAACTCTAAAAGGTTTATGTGAACAACATTTATAATAATAATAATATTTAGATTGATTTAATCAATTTGAAAATTGATAAAGACTCTGGTTTAAGGCACCGCTTCACAATGTCTCTAAAGCAGAGCACACATCTGCATCAGGCCAGAAAGTTCTTTTAAATGTTGAATAAAACTAGGCCAAGATGGAGGCACAATAGCCAGGTACCAGTTCCAGTGACAGTTATGTATATAATATAATAATATATAATATATAATAATAGAATATAATGCAGATTCTGTTCAGGTGCAGTGTTTGTTTTGTGCAGCAGAGGTTTTTGTCATTGTCAAAGATGTAAAAAAGTGGGCGATGCCCACAGAGGCGGGTTTAAATACGGCTGGTGCTCAGACCCAGGCTCAGAGCGGTCTGAGGTCTGAGATGAAGATGATGATGAAGAGTGTGGTTCTGTTGGTTCTGGTTCTGGCGGCGGCTCAGGGAAGAGTGTTTAAGCGCTGTGACTGGGCTCGGCTCCTGAAGGCTAACGGGATGGACGGGTACCGGGGAATCAGCCTCGCAAACTGTGAGTAAAACTGGGCTGAACTATGTCTGGATTTAAATGGAATATGAACTCTATATGTCTATTACCTGTGGGCGCAGTGGCCAAAAGGTTGGCTTTTCGATTCCTGCTCAACTGTTGTGTTCTTTGATGGTGGTTGGAAAGATTGTAGGCATCATGTCTGCCCCAGGGCAACAGTGGCTACATTCCTCCAGCCCCAGTCTGTGACTGAGGATGTTAAATCAGAAATGTCTTTGAGCGTAAAGCCAGGCCCGTAATCTGTCTCCTCGAGCGTGTGGATGTTATTTTCTGACTTTTAACGGACAATGAACATGTGCTGAAAGTCTAAAGCCGTTAGAGTAATGACTGATTAAATAAATCTCAGTAGCTGCAGTGTTTTTTGTCTTTTAAAGTTCATTTCTCTTAAACAGTACAACATTTACAGTTGAGTCAAACGCACAGAGCTGAAGGAATAAAAACTGTCGACAATCACATAAACTTTCAAAAGAAGGTCAAAGTTCAGCTCTCTGGTTCTGTTCTCAGGGGTGTGTCTGACACAGCACGAGTCCAACTACAACACCGCAGCCACAAACCGGAACACAGACCGATCCACCGACTACGGCATCTTCCAGATCAACAGCAAGTACTGGTGCAAGGACAAAGGAGTGAGCGTCGCCAACGGCTGTGGCATCCAGTGCTCTGGTAATTCAGAGTTCTGAGGGCGGTTTAATCTGGTGTAATCTGGTTTAATCTGGTGTAATCCGGTTTAATCCGGTGTAATCTGGTTTAATTTGGTGTAATCCGGTTTAATCCGTTGTAATCCGGTTTAATTCGGTGTAATCCGGTTAAATCTGGTGTAATCCGGTTTAATCCGGTGTAATCCGGTTTAATGCGGTGTAATCTGGTTTAATCTGGTGTAATCTGGTTTAATCTGGTGTAATCCGGTTTAATCTGGTGTAATCCGGTTTAATCTGGTGTAATCCGGTTTAATATGGTGTAATCCGGTTTAATCTGGTGTAATCTGGTTTAATCTGGTGTAATCTGGTTTAATCCGATGTAATCCGGTTTAATCTGGTGTAATCCGGTTTAATCCGGTGTAATCCGGTTTAATCTGGTGTATTGTTTCTGCAGAACTGCTGAACCCGATCGTTGCTATAAACTGCGCCAAACGAGTCGTGAGAGACCCCAACGGCATCAAGGCCTGGTGAGTCATGTGACCAGAGCAAACCAATCACAGACTCCACAGCCTGTGAACCTCTGACCTCACTTTATTAGTAGAGCACTGTTAAAACCAGATTTAACCAAACGACTTGTAATGAATGAAATATAAATACATTATAAAGGAGACAGGAATAAAACATGAATTAAAACTAATCATAAATTCAATCTTACATCAAGGCAGTAGCTCTGTGGTACAGCCGCCGTCCCTCAACTGGAAGGTTTGTGGTTTGATTCCTGCTAAAAGTGATAAATCAGAAGATTTTGGGGGATTACAAAGGCCCTAGTCTCCTTCAGGAACAAGCTTCTGCACTGTCCCAGACAGGCCACTGAAATACTGTAGACGCCACATTTGAATGTGTTTTTATGTCAATACTTTGCACAAACACTACATTTGATTTAACTATGACACATCCCGATGACAGGACTTCACACAGATATATTTACAGAGCAATAAAATAAACTGTGCATGAGTCTCAAGATAAAGTAAGACCATTTGTACCAAAGAGTTTCATAATAAAGAAATGCTCTAAATGAAAGGAAACCGTTACAGGCCCATAGCTTTATCCATTTAAATATATATATTAGGAGGAAAACATTGATAAAACACATTTTTCCATTTATTTACTTTTGGATTAAAGTGAGTTGATTAATGTCCAGATGTCAGCTGTTGTTCCTCTTGTATTTGACTGTGCTCTGATGTTTCTCACACTTTGTTCTTGTTCTGTTTCTCTCTGTGTTTGACTAAAGGGTGGCCTGGCTGCGTTATTGTCAGAACCAGGACCTGAGCCAGTACACAGCCGGATGTGGAGTGTAACACAGAAACTACAGCAGAGTTCAATTTAAATCAAATATTTCAGAATAACTCTGTCATAACTGCACTTTTACAGCCGAGCAGGGCTCTGTGGGAAATAATCTCAGTTAAAAACCAAAGCAGAGGCTTTTCTTGTGATTCTAACAATGGCTTGTGTTTGTAACTGACTCAATAAAGATTTTAGAAACACATTTTCCATCTGTTTGTTTCAAGTCTTTTTGGATTTCTAAAGTATAAAATTCAAAACATACATCTGTTTATAATGATGCTGCATTCAAATGACTCTTGTTTAGTTTAATGACTGAATGCTCAGAAACCTCTTTTTCAAATGTGTGTAAATTCTCAGTCATCCAGGTCATCTTAAATAAAAGGTTAAAGCATCTGGACTCAGTTTTCAAGGTGAAGATGTTTTGTCTTCTCTAATTCCAAGAGCTGAGCTTTATCTCTAGAGCGAGGGCTTTGATTTAAGCTCAGCTGACTGACCAGTTGATCTCAGAAATGATAAGTCCAGATGCTTTTGCTTTAACCTTTTCTTCTTGTTTAAATGTAAAAGGATTTTTTTTAACCGGGTCAAGAAATAAACAAAAAACTGAAGATACTGCTTTCTTCATTACATAAAAACAAAAGTGTTATAGGAATATTTTATATCCATATATTTAACCAGAGAGACACGGAGACCGATTATAATTTAACAAGCAATGGCCAGGTTTTAATCCTTGAAGGATGAGCAAAACAGCACAATATTACAGCGAGAGCTTTGTTAAAGATGTAAACATAACATGAGATTATATACAACACAGTGAGGCCTTGGTGAGAGGCGTTCACAATGGTCCAGGAGCAGACGTCCCGGGACAAGCCATGTCTCAGTCTAGTTATGTCTACTTCCTGCTTGGATTAGAGCGAAGGACATGACATGAATTTGACATGACCTGAAGAGAACTATAAGCCCCCAGTAACTCTAAACATAAGAATTAAAATTATTATAACATTCCCCCCTCTTTATGCTAATAATAATTAGCATAAACAATCTACTAGCTTGAGTGTGAGTTGTTTACTTTTGACAAAGCGAAAACCCAGCAGGGCATCTGACCTAGCCTAAGTACACTTGACCATTTGACCTAACGTTGGGAAAAACTCCTTTGTCCACCCCTTGCCCCAAGGCGGAGTCAACACAAACATCAAGCACTAACTTTATGTAATCACTTCAACTGAATCTCAAACACATTTAAAATCAAAGACAAAATGATTATACAGGATATGTTCACAATCAAATGGGACTCCACAGAGTCATGCACTGGTTCTTCAAAATCAAATTCATAAAAGTCCATAAATCAAAACGCAGTGTCACTCCAAAATAAAGCAGAAAAATATGCCAGAGGTTAAGCTGGTCGCCCCATCGGACTCAAGATCTCCGGCCTGTCCCTGTCTGTCCATTACTGTCCCTGCCTGTCCATTACTGTCCCTGCCTGTCCTTTACTGTCCCTGCCTGTCCATTACTGTCCCTGCCTGTCCATTACTGTCCCTGCCTGTCCTTTACTGTCCCTGCCTGTCCATTACTGTCCCTGCCTGTCCATTACTGTCCCTGCCTGTCCATTACTGTCCCTGCCTGTCCTTTACTGTCCCTGCCTGTCCATTACTGTCCCTGCCTGTCCATTACTGTCCCTGCCTGTCCATTACTGTCCCTGCCTGTCCTTTACTGTCCCTGTCACAGAAATAAAAACACATGGAGTGAGACATATGCACATTCATAATGATTAAAACCAATTCTCTTAAGCATCATAAGTTCAATGAACCATACGGCCCTTAGGACTGTAGTATGATCCGTCCTGGAGCTGTTGTCCCGTTGGTGAACATGCAAACGTTAACGTCCCTCAGATATCAAAGTGTTCATCTGAGGTCAAAGGACCACAGTCGTTGGGCAGGTGCATGTCCAGGAATGTTGACCCAGCAATGGCCACATCCATCAATCTCACCAACAAGCTCCGGATACATGGAAATCAACACAAACAAAAGTTATAAGACCTGGAAGTGCCACACAAGTACATCTCAACACAGATTTAAAATACCAGTCAATTTTCCAAATATTTTGTATCTATTTTTAAACCCAGGTCAAAATCAATTACTATATTCCAGAATACTCTGCCAATCCTTCTGCAGAGTGTGAAGCTCTTTCTTAAAAGCTTTAGTTGTGCTGTAAACTAGACCTGTGTTACTTTGGATGAAATCCTGTAGATCCCACCTTTTCAGTTCAAAGCAGCTCAGTGCTTTTGTTCTGTCCAGTCCTTGGACCAGTTTTAATTCATTTCCAGTTTTAATTCACAGTTACAGCATCTCTCGTGCAATTCATAAACCTTTGTTGGTTATAATCTAATTAAATTTAATCCACATTTGCATAAATTGTCTCAAATGTAAAATTCAAATTTCAATGCCAATTGAATTTTAGCCTTATTTTCATTAAGGACACCTTGAAGGAGCCTCTGTAGCCGATGTAAATGGGACTCTCAAATAAACCTGAAGGAACTTCTGTTTAGTTCCTAAGGTGTGAGGTTCTACTCACGATGTTCTCCGTCACATTGTATGTGAACAAATAAACCAGGATCCTTTAAGGACGCATGTTTCCGGTCAGCAGGCAATGCTGGTCTAATGGTCTTACTTTCACAAAACCTCCAGACTTCTGCTTTGCCCTGCACCTGTCCCTGATCTCAGTTTGTCAGGTTCAGAGTGATGTTACAGGACGTCCTGTCACTGGCCCTGCTCACAGGTGTACTCCAAGATGATTATAAGTTCAAAGAACTAAGTTAATATTAGCTCTTACTGGTGTCCATATTAATTGTCAACTCTTCTTTTCTAAGCCGGTACCTTCTGTGGTTGGCTTCCATCAAAACAAAATACAAACAAACAAATCAAACGTTCTCTGACATTTTTAGACCCATAGAAAGTGCCCTTCAGGCTTTCGTCAAACGAAACCATACAAGCTCTTAAAATGACCAAACCATAAAAATGAAACACAGATAAACCCTGTTTCCACAGATATGTTCTGCTGGAAATCTAATTTAATCTGAAAGGTTCAATCAGATCAAACAGTGCTTCTCCAGAACGGTCCTTCATCTCAACTTTCTTTCTTTATTTTTATTTAAACTCTTTAACTGTATTAAACACTGTTGTTATAGCCTCATGCTAACCATTAGGTTAACCACGCATCACCTCTTCACTTTAATAAAGTTAGACAGTTAGTTTAAATCTTCTTTTCCCTCTCTTTTTGTGACCTGGGGAACCCATGTCACAAAACAAACAACAAAAAAAATTCAAAAATCAAAAATGAAAGGCCATTGCCATTAATCATTAAAATTGCAGCTCATAAACAAACAAAAAAACATAAATAGACACAAAATCAAAAATGAAAGGCCAGTGCCATTGATCATTTTAATTTCAGTCCATAGTCAAAAAACATAAAAACATAAACTTAAAATCATAAAATGTAATTTGTATGCATTTGTCTTCTTTATGTTTTCCAAACAACATCACTGTTGTTTCTGTTATATTTAAAACTTAATTTTGTTCAGTTCAGTTTTAGTTTTATTTACCATTAGTTGTAGGTCTTTACCTGTAACTGTAACTAGTATCATCACAATCATAGTAATATTTTATTCAGTTGATGCAAACATAAACAACTTTAAAATAGATCAGCACCAGTTTCTCATGATCTATCGTCACAGAACTTTCAGCCAAAGACTTTTAAATTTTCAATCTAATTAGAAAATTCTCAGAATATTATTCAATCACCTCAAAGTAATTCCTTTAGAAATAAAATCCTCAAAAACATAACTCTTCCCTCCCTTGGGAGTTAACCTTAGCTGCTCAAACACCTCATCTCTCTCTCCTCCAAAACTCCATCACCATGTGACTGTCGTTTAAAAGAAAGACTTTTCATAAAATTAACATAGCTTTGTGTTAATTTCTCTGCATTTACCCTTTATACCATTTATAATAACACTTCTTCAGGGGTTTGTTCAGTCTAGACTTGTTCCACACTGTCTCTGTAAAACTCTGTTTTAACACCAGGTGCTCAATAAATAAAACAAACCAGTTTGTTTTTGCATTTTTTTTTTTTTTTATTAATTTTAACCGCATCATATCTAAAATGTTTATTCATTCCTAATTTCACGTTTCCAACATTTTTGCATCAGATTCTACAAACAGAATTTCCTTCACTCAATGTTAAACCGAAACTCATCAAGTGCAAAATCAACTCTACGTCTCTTCATTTCCTCAGATTCACCACCATTAAACTCAGTAATAGTTAGTAATGTTAATTTAAAACATGCAAAGATTAAACCTCTTAAGATTTTAATCTTTAGTTTCCAAAGATTTCACTCAGTGTTTTCCATCACACTTCTAAAGTTCAACCAAAAAATATTATTCAATTCTGTTCAAAAGGACAGACTATTGTGTAAAAAAAAAATTCTCTTTAAATCACTTCAAGCAGTTATTAAACCCAGTGAGCACTTTGTCTTATGCTCTTAAACTTTAACTACTTTTACAGTTCAACGCTTTAACTTTTCATTTAAACCACCTTCAATCCTTCAAGATTGTTTTAACATATGTTTTAACATTTAGATACATTTTCAATTCCCAGATTACACATTTACTTTGCAGTTTAAACCTTTCTTGTAAAGATAACTCTTTTTAGCATCTATTATTATATTATTATACCTTTTATTAGAAATTACCATTTTAAAAACCCATTGGTCATTATACATATTATCTGCATTAACTTTCATTTCAGTTTTTCTAATCACTCAAACAATATTGAAACCTCAGTTGTCGTTTAGTTTACCAACTCTAAAAAACAAAAATGGTCGTACCAAAAAAAAAATTAAATTACATCCCAAGGTGGACTATATTTTTCCCACAGACCTTTCAGAAGGTCAAACTGTTTCCTAAACAAGTCTCCTAGACTTTGAATCGGATGTAAAGGCTCCCACACAAAATGATTCTGGAGCTAACGTCAAAACCCAAACAAAAACGGAAAAACCAAAACATTTCTCGCTCTGTTCTGTGAAAAATTCCTGTGTTCCCAAACAAGGTTTGTTTTGGGAGAGGAAAAAAACTCTCTCTGTTAGAGAAATACCTACTGTGCAATTCACTTCAAGACACATTTTTAAATTCTTCTGATTACAAAGTGAACATTTTCATAAACGTTATATCGTGTTTTTGAACCACACTAAAATTAAGGACCTCTATTAGCTCTCGTACTAATAGATACATACCCTTGTTTTGCAAAATACTAATCAATACTTTTGTTTTGGATCTAAAGTTTGGAACTTTTAACTTGTTTAAATCTTTAATCTCATCTCTACCATGTCACACAAACTCAATACAATATCTGTTCTTTAACAGACTATTTATAAACTTTATCATAATTCAAAAGCACATTTACCTTCTGTAGATGTCTGTTTCATGTTTGTTCCGTGTCTGTATCTGTCTGTCTTTATGTGTGTGTATGTACTTCTGTGTGTGTGTGTGTGTGTGTGTGTGTGTGTGTACGTGTGTGTACGTGTGTGTACGTGTGTGTACGTGTGTGTGTGTACATGTGTGTTTATGTTCCTGACCTGTTCAAGGGTCAGTCAAAGGTCCTTCTCTTGTCTGGACCCAGTGTCGGCCTCCTCTCCTCTTCTCAGTGCCCTCTCCTCTGCCACGCCCACTACAGCCCCGCCCCCGGTCTCCATGGCAACCATGGCCCATGGTGCATTTTTCCTCCGAAAAATACATTACATTCACATTAAGGTCAAGTTTTGCACAATTTCCAACTTTAATTTACAATCTCCTCTTTGGTCTCTCTCAATAGATACAGTTTAAAATAAATACAGATAAACATTTGTCTAGAATCTGTTTATATTACCGTTTGTTTTGCTGCTGTCTTTCTGCAGCGTCTCAGC
Organism: Neodontobutis hainanensis; assembly: GCA_024349245.1. Classification (NCBI taxonomy): domain Eukaryota; kingdom Metazoa; phylum Chordata; class Actinopteri; order Gobiiformes; family Odontobutidae; genus Neodontobutis; species Neodontobutis hainanensis. The sequence goes on from JALDNG010000199.1 coordinate 281,843, forward strand.
CGACAGGAGCAGGTGTGTGGGAGAGGGCAGAGTGAGGTGCACTGGTTTGAGCGGAGAGGCCGAGACCTGAAAATCTCACAGGACATAAAAGAAAAATACAAATGATTAGTGTTTTGAAGTCCATGTGTACCTTTCTTTTTTAAAAAAACTCATTTTTCTTTTCACAAAATGGCTTCTCCCCCTTTTTTTTTTCTCTGTTACACCGGAAGCCTAGAAAAATATCTTCCATAAGCTATTTTTAAGCCATTTTTCTTTCTCGTAATTGTTTAAATCACTGCTTTCAACTCAGTTCTCAAACTTTTTCCACAAAACCATTAACCCTTTGTTAATGTTCACATTCTTAGACCTTAGACATTCAACAATGGCCCATTCATACAACATTAATCCTAATACACAACTTCTTTTAACTGTTTTTAACTTTAGGTCAACATTATACATTATATTATTCTCAAAAGTATAAGCCCCTCACTTTCGTAGGCTTTTCTTCTTACTCAGATGGATCAAAATAACCGAACAATTGTGTCACAATGTTAGATTTTCTGTTACTATTTTTCTAATTAACTCCTCGCAGCAGGTATTTGTAATTTACATAAATCCATATCTCGCTTGCTATTTTTCCTCAGATGGATCAGATTCTCTGAATCACATTAACTTATCTTAACTTAAGCTTTAAGTTAATTCTTTTTCACATTCAGGCTGACTGATGTTAGTTCTCATTATTCAGACTGAATCAACTTCTTCCAATAAAATCAACTGCATTCAATCCACAGTCGCATCACAATCACTCTCTCAACCACACTTTTTACTCGGCCTTTATCTCACTAACCCTTCAGGTTAGATAGACTTCATTAAAGCCACTTCCTTCGTGGGCTTTAAACTTTTATCTGACTGCGTCACACACTCTGACGCACTAATTCTCTGTAAATCACCGCTTTCACACGCAGTGAAAATTCTTTGCAGACTCTGCTTTTACTAAGTCTCATAGACTTCGGATCTATTATCTCACTTAAAAAGTTGTTAGGCTAAGAATCTCAATAATAATCCATACTCGAGTTCCCTGTACATTTAACCAACATTTCTAGTTATGCAAGACTTTCTGAATGTGGTGTATAAGGACCTGTGCTAATAATATGTCTCAAATCTTGTCCTTCCTGGACCAGCTACATCCAGACCTTATACTGTTTCTCATAATTATTAATCCTATCTCGCATAGAATGGAACGTGATCACCGTAAGACTCAGTTTCAAGGATTATATAAAAACTTACACAGCACAAGGTATCTACCAAGCTTACAATCCAGCAAGAGTACAATCTTTAACACCGATTAACATCAACCTTATCCCGTTAAGGCCTCACTTATAAGATTCTTGACCAAAACACATACATGTACCCCCGTCTCATGGACGGTCAGCGTTCAGCGTTCTCCTACAGTAATGATAACTACATGTAAATATTCTCAGATAAACACATGCAATCACCGAACAGTTTAAGTAGAAGCAACCCAAACCACTACTTCTGGAAGGTTTGTTTAACACATTCACACAAAAATAAATGAAACAGCTGTTTACCTGAATCAAAAAGTCCAATGGTCCAGTTGTTCCTCAGCCTGACGTCTTTGAAGGTCTCCTCTCTTTTTCTCTCTTTTCCTCTTTGTTCAGATATCGTCACTGAGTCTCACACACAGATAGTGAAGGTCTGGCCCGGACTATTTAAAAACAATAGTCTCGGGACTTACAGAGAAATGCTTTGTGCATTTCCCCCGTGCACGTCAGTTTCACTTTTCTGCATGGGAAGCATCAGGTATTGATATCCCGGACGAGCCCCCAAATGTTATAGGAATATTTTATATCCATATATTTAACCAGAGAGACACGGAGACCGATTATAATTTAACAAGCAATGGCCAAGTTTTAATCCTTGAAGGAGAAGCAAAGCAGCACAATATTACAGCGAGAGGTTTGTTAAAGATGTAAACATAACATGAGATTATATACAACACAGTGAGGCCTTGGTGAGAGGCGTTCACAATGGTCCAGGAGCAGACGTCCCGGGACAAGCCATGTCTCAGTCCTGTTATGTCTACTTCCTGCTTGGATTAGAGCGAAGGACATGACATGAATTTGACATGACCTGAGGAGAACTATAAGCCCCCAGTAACAATAAACATTAAAATTAAAATTATTATAACAAAAAGTTACATCACTGTTGATCTTTGTCTCTCTTTGCATGTTTCTTTCCCTCTTTTGCTCACTTCCTTCACCCTTTCGTTCTGTGTCTGCAGCTGCTGCCGTCTGCCCCAGAGCCACAGACACATCAACACCGCTGTTTTTCTTAAAGATTTAGTTTTTCTCACATCAAGGCAAAGCTCCGTTGGTCAGAAAGTTCACGGACACTCTGCCCACGGTTACCACACAGTCTGTTGGAAATAATCTGCAGAATGTACTCTTTCAAGCATTTTCTGTGACTCAAAGCATAACAAAATTACAAACATAACCATTTGTTAACAATTCTTTAATCTTTCTGCCTTTCTGGTGAAGGCATATTACTGAAACCTGTTGGTGTCAAGTGTTTGAATGCATTGTAAATGGTCCCTGACCACCACGCGATGTTGACATGACACACATTCTGTCTTTTCACCTGCACCACCGTAAATAAAATAAAACTGCTGACAGGGAAGTTATTTAGAGAGAAAGAAAAAGTCTTGAGTCAATCAAGTTGTCTTTGTCAGGTTTATTCTTCTTTCAAGACCGAGTTCCTCGAGGGATACTTTCACTGTAACTTGTAAAAAATAAAAGACGTCAGAAAAACAGACACTGTTCTGTCCTCAACAGAGAACGAAGTAGGCTCTGTTCTTGTCTTCACGAGAAGATAAGAGCAAAATATACAAACAGGAGACAAAAGAAACAGGAGACAAAAGAACCAAGGTCAGGATAAAAGTAGGAGGCTCTGCAACATAAGTTACAGTCTGGTGCGCTCCGAGCTACAAAATGGTTGCATAAGAACAGTATCAGAATATTGTCTCTCAGAGCTACATGTTCATCTCAGGGTCGCTCGTCTGAGAGGGATAAGCTGCTTATCGTTCACACTTCCACAGTGTTCGTAGAACCGTCAAGTCTTTCAGGTCCAGGGCGTGTTTTCAAGTCCAGGGCGTGTGGTCATTTCAACAGAAGCTGTCGGCCTCTGGGTCAGTTCCGTCAGGCCTTTTGTTTTTGTGCACAGTTGTAGAGAACAGGCTGGTTAGATCTCAGCAGACCACCTTCATGTGTTGGACTCTGAGTATGAGCTGCTGCAGTCTGAAGAACAGATAGGATTCCTTTGTGTCGAAAGAATAGATACAAAAGCTCATTTGTCCTTCCGTCAATCAAACTAATTAATGAAGGACTAAAAGGTGTAGGTACACGTTTTAAATGTATTGCAACACTGGTGTATTATTTGTTGTTTTCTGTCGATATTGTGTCTCAATGTGAGATTTTATGTATTTTTGCAGCTGGCCGCTTCTTTAAGACAAAACTCACCCTACGAACACAAATAAAAACCAGACATCTTTAAAAACGTTTTTTTAATTTGTATTTTGGATAGCTACAGCTATGTTCATAAAAAAAAAAATAAATAAATAAATAAAAACTCTTTAATTACAGAGCCCAATGTAGCAGCCTTTCATATTGTGATCTATTTTCACTGAGTTTGACGTTTTGAGACTTCATAAAACTACAATCATGGATAGGTATAAAATTGTCTCTGAATTTTAATAAAACTAAAGTAATAATGTATGGTAATTGTAACAAACAGACAGTTACACATCACCAGCAGGTCAGAGGTTTGCATCCACGCTAGGAGGAGATAGAAAGCAGAAAAAAAGTGCTAAATACTACTGAAAATAGGCAGTTGTAATAATATGAGTAGTTGAGTGTGCACCTACAGCTACAGCCAGTGTGAGTGTGTACCTACAGCTACAGACCAGTGTGAGTGTGTACCTACAGCTACAGACCAGTGTGAGTGTGCACCTACAGCTACAGCCAGTGTGAGTGTGTACCTACAGCTACAGACCAGTGTGAGTGTGTACCTACAGCTACAGCCAGTGTGAGTGTGTACCTACAGCTACAGCCAGTGTGAGTGTGTACCTACAGCTACAGCCAGTGTGAGTGTGTACCTACAGCTACAGCCAGTGTGAGTGTGTACCTACGGCTACAACCAGTTTGAGTGTGCACCTACAGCTAGTGTGAGTGTGTACCTACAGCTACAGATCAGTGTGAGTGTGTACCTACAGCTAGTGTGAGTGTGTACCTACAGCTACAGACCAGTGTGAGTGTGTACCTACAGCTACAGCCAGTGTGAGTGTGTACCTACGGCTACAACCAGTGTGAGTGTGCACCTACAGCTACAGCCAGTGTGAGTGTGTACCTACGGCTACAACCAGTGTGAGTGTGTACCTACAGCTAGTGTGAGTGTGTGCCTACAGCTACAGACCAGTGTGAGTGTGTACCTACGGCTACAGACCAGTGTGAGTGTGTACCTACAGCTACAGACCAGTGTGAGTGTGTACCTACAGCTACAGACCAGTGTGAGTGTGTACCTACAGCTACAGACCAGTGTGAGTGTGTACCTACAGCTACAGTCAGTGTGAGTGTGTACCTACAGTTACAGACCAGTGTGAGTGTGTACCTACAGCTACAGTCAGTGTGAGTGTGTACCTACAGCTACAGACCAGTGTGAGTGTGTACCTACAGCTACAGACCAGTGTGGGTGAATACCTACAGCTACAGACCAGTGTGAGTGTGTACCTACAGCTACAACCAGTGTGAGTGTGCACCTACAGACCAGTGTGAGTGTGTACCTACAGCTACAGACCAGTGTGAGTGTGTACCTACAGCTACAGACCAGTGTGAGTGTGTACCTACAGTTACAGACCAGTGTGAGTGTGTACCTACAGCTACAGTCAGTGTGAGTGTGTACCTACACCTACAGACCAGTGTGAGTGTGTACCTACAGCTACAGACCAGTGTGAGTGTGTACCTACAGCTACAGACCAGTGTGAGTGTGTACCTACAGCTACAGACCAGTGTGAGTGTGTACCTACAGCTACAGACCAGTGTGAGTGTGTACCTACACCTACAGACCAGTGTGAGTGTGTACCTACACCTACAGACCAGTGTGAGTGTGCACCTACAGACCAGTGTGAGTGTGTACCTACAGCTACAGACCAGTGTGGGTGTGTACCTACAGCTACAGACCAGTGTGGGTGTGTACCTACAGCTACAGACCAGTGTGAGTGTGTACCTACAGCTACAGACCAGTGTGGGTGTGTACCTACAGACCAGTGTGAGTGTGTACCTACACCTACAGACCAGTGTGAGTGTGCACCTACAGACCAGTGTGAGTGTGTACCTACAGCTACAGACCAGTGTGGGTGTGTACCTACAGCTACAGACCAGTGTGAGTGTGTACCTACAGCTACAGACCAGTGTGGGTGTGTACCTACAGCTACAGACCAGTGTGAGTGTGTACCTACAGCTACAGACCAGTGTGGGTGTGTACCTACAGCTACAGACCAGTGTGGGTGTGTACCTACAGCTACAGACCAGTGTGAGTGTGTACCTACAGCTACAGACCAGTGTGAGTGTGTACCTACAGCTACAGACCAGTATGAGTGTGTACCTACAGCTACAGACCAGTGTGAGTGTGTACCTACACCTACAGACCAGTGTGAGTGTGCACCTACAGACCAGTGTGAGTGTGTACCTACAGCTACAGACCAGTGTGGGTGTGTACCTACAGCTACAGACCAGTGTGGGTGTGTACCTACAGCTACAGACCAGTGTGAGTGTGTACCTACAGCTACAGACCAGTGTGGGTGTGTACCTACAGACCAGTGTGAGTGTGTACCTACACCTACAGACCAGTGTGAGTGTGCACCTACAGACCAGTGTGAGTGTGTACCTACAGCTACAGACCAGTGTGGGTGTGTACCTACAGCTACAGACCAGTGTGAGTGTGTACCTACAGCTACAGACCAGTGTGGGTGTGTACCTACAGCTACAGACCAGTGTGAGTGTGTACCTACAGCTACAGACCAGTGTGGGTGTGTACCTACAGCTACAGACCAGTGTGGGTGTGTACCTACAGCTACAGACCAGTGTGAGTGTGTACCTACAGCTACAGACCAGTGTGAGTGTGTACCTACAGCTACAGACCAGTATGAGTGTGTACCTACAGCTACAGACCAGTGTGAGTGTGTACCTACACCTACAGACCAGTGTGAGTGTGCACCTACAGACCATTGTGAGTGTGTACCTACAGCTACAGACCAGTGTGGGTGTGTACCTACAGCTACAGACCAGTGTGGGTGTGTACCTACAGCTACAGACCAGTGTGAGTGTGTACCTACAGCTACAGACCAGTGTGGGTGTGTACCTACAGCTACAGACCAGTGTGACTGTAAATCTAAGCTCTGAGGGTCCAGCAGATGGACAGAATAAGTCTAGGGTCCCTCTGAGAGTCCTGACCTCTCTTGTGTCTGTAGCAGTGCATCTTGGCCCAAGAAGAACAAACTCCTGTCGAGTTTAATAGCGTCTGTTAAACAAACATTGAATCTGTTAGAGGGCCCCCTACAGGCCAGTGGGCCCTAAGCAGCTGCTTGGTTTGCTTTATAGATATACTTACACACACATATTTAGGCTGGCTTTTATGCACTGTTATAGTTCACTTTTCTTTTCTTGTATTCATGTGTTTAACTTGATCCTGTTTGAGTGAAATACAGTGAAACATTGTTTTTTAAAAGGGGTTAAATGTGTTTGAATGAGTTTATGTAAAACACCTTGTGTTGCATTGAGACCCCAGGGTTTAAAGTCCAGTGCTGTGATTTAAATGTTTCAATAAATATATATGATTTCTTTATAACACAGAAACATGAGGTGAGTGTCATATTTACTGAATAGGCCTGTAGCCAACACGATGGATCCTTTATTGAATCTGTCAGATCTAAAATAGACAGGGGGGTGTAGTCGGTGCCATATTCCTGGACTTGAAAAAGGCATTTGACTCAGCCATAATGTATTTCATAATGTCTCTCTGTTCCTTAAACTGACCTATCGACAACACAAGCAGGCCTCATCTAACCTACTGTCTGATGTAGGTGTGCCCCAGGGATCAGTCCTGGAGCCGCTCTGGTTGTGCTTTGACATCACGACTCGTCCTCCGTGCTCCGAACTTTGGAGACATGATACAGGTGTGGCTTGTGCAGGTGGTCACAGAGATACAGGTGCACTCTAAAAAACATCCAGTGGAAACAGCTGTGCTGAGTTGAAGAAAGCGACGAACACAGATCTAAGTCATATATTCATTTATTTGAGTCAAAGGTATAAAATCTGTTTTAAATAAATCTCTTTTAATTCTTTCATTATTGAATTTATTAAAACCCTGACAACACAAAGCTGCTTATATCTGACCTTTATAAATATACAGCAAGCATCAGGTCATTTGCATAATTGTAAGAAAAGAGAGAAGAAGCCCCGCCTCCTTTCTTTTCCTGGAATTTCATTGGACAGGAAGAAAAAAAAAGAAATCTGTGACTTCTTTTAAGGAGTTTGGAAAACATTTTAGGTGGATTTGAACAAATTTTAGTTGGATTTGAACAGGTTTTAGATGGATTTGAACAGGTTTTAGTTGGATTTGAACAGGTTTTAGTTGGATTTGAACAGGTTTTAGTTGGATTTGAACAGGTTTTAGATAAATTTGAACAGGTTTTAGATGGATTTGAACAGGTTTTAGTTGGATTTGAACAGGTTTTAGATGGATTTGAACAGGTTTTAGTTGGATTTGAATATGTTTTAGATGAATTTTAACAGGTTTTAGTTGGTTTTGAACAGGTTTTATATAGATTTGAACAGGTTTTTGATGGATTTGAACAGGTTTTAGTTGGATTTGAAAAGGTTTTAGTTGGATTTGAACAGGTTTTAGTTGGATTTGAACAGGTTTTAGATGGATTTGAACAAGTTTTAGTTGGATTTGAACAGGTTTTAGTTGGATTTGAATATGTTTTAGATGAATTTTAACAGGTTTTAGTTGGTTTTGAACAGGTTTTATATAGATTTGAACAGGTTTTTGATGGATTTGAACAGGTTTTAGTTGGATTTGAAAAGGTTTTAGTTGGATTTGAACAGGTTTTAGTTGGATTTGAACAGGTTTTAGATGGATTTGAACAAGTTTTAGTTGGATTTGAACAGGTTTTAGTTGGATTTGAACAGGTTTTAGTTGGATTTGAACAGGTTTTAGATGGATTTGAACAGGTTTTAGTTGGATTTGAATATGTTTTAGATGAATTTTAACAGGTTTTAGTTGGATTTGAACAGGTTTTATATAGATTTGAACAGGTTTTAGTTGGATTTGAATATGTTTTAGATGAATTTTAACAGATTTTAGTTGGATTTGAACAGGTTTTATATAGATTTGAACAGGTTTTTGATGGATTTGAACAGGTTTTAGTTGGATTTGAAAAGGTTTTAGTTGGATTTGAACAGGTTTTAGATAAATTTGAACAGGTTTTAGATGGATTTGAACAGGTTTTAGATGGATTTGAACAGGTTTTAGTTGGATTTGAACAGGTTTTAGATGGATTTGAACAGGTTTTAGTTGGATTTGAATATGTTTTAGATGAATTTGAACAGGTTTTAGTTGGATTTGAACAGGTTTTAGTTGGATTTGAACAGGTTTTTGATGGATTTAAACAGGTTTAAACTTAAAGGAGGCGGGGCTTGGTAAAAACTGAAAATGAAACGTGAAACGGCGGTTCTTTTATTTTGATCTGGTTCTTCTTCTGTAGAAATCCTCTTGCTGTAGATCTAGCTCTTTTCTTTATCCAGTTCATTTCAAAATAAAAGCCACCCTCTCCCTAAAAGGATCTGCAGTAACATAAGGCCTCCTTCATGTCCTCCTCTCACTCAAGTGAAAGAAACGTACTTTATTAATATTGCTGCTTTTATGTTGTTTGGCAAATTTATTTCCAATTTCCTTCTGTGGGTTTTGTCTTTATTAAAAATCCAACTCAAGTGTTTCTGCGTTTGAGTCTCAGTCCTTTCATTTTTTTTTTTTTTAAACCTTTTTTGTTTATTTTCTCTGGTCTTTTCTTACTAATATATTATTTATATTATTCTAAATCATTGTCGGTTTGCATTTATTCTTTCCCTTTTTTCCAACTTCACTCACTTTCTTTTCATTCTCCTTCTTCCTTATTTCAAAATAAAAGCTCTGTCCTGTCATCACTTCATTCAAATTCAGACATTTTCAACATATTTTTCATTTGCAGACTTCGTTTCTTTGCTTCCTTTCGTCCATTTCATTGTATCTTTTCTCCTCCATCTCATTTTCAGTCTCTTTAAAAAAGACATTAAACTGTCACATATTTGTCTCTTTTTGTTTGTATGCTCGTTTTTTCATAAACTCTTGGTCCATTTCTGTCGTGTGTCTCAGTTTGATTTTGTTGCTGGGTTGGGTTAAGGCTGTAGGTGGCGCTGTGGTTGTCGTCTGGCTCTGCTCTTGGTGAAGAAGGTGAAGAAGATGAAGATCCTGAGGCGTTTTGAGAGAGACCTGTTTGACAGAAACACAAGACACACATTTAACTCTATTTCTGTGACATTTACCAAGTTCCATGAAAAAACACTGTTTAGTGGTGTTTGATTAGTTTAGTGGTGTTTAGTGGTGTTGGGTGGTATTTGGTCAGTTTGGTGGTGTTTTTGTGGTGTTTTGTGTGTTTTTGTGGTGTTTTGTGTGTTTTTGTGGTGTTTTTGTGGTGTTTTGTGTGTTTTTGTGGTGTTTTGGCGGTGTTTGGTGGTGTTATGGTGGTGTTTGGTGGTGTTTTTGTGTGTTTTTGTGGTGTTTTGGCGGTGTTTGGTGGTGTTTGGTGGTGTTATGGTGGTGTTTGGTGGTGTTTTTGTGTGTTTTTGTGGTGTTTTGGCGGTGTTTGGTGGTGTTTGGTGGTGTTATGGTGGTGTTTGGTCAGTTTGGAGGTGTTTTTGTGTGTTTTATTGGTGTTTTGGTGGTGTTTGGTGGTGTTTGGTCAGTTTGGTGGTGTTTTTGTGTATTTTTGTGGTGTTTTGGTGGTGTTTGGTGGTGTTTGGTGGTGTTATGGTGGTGTTTGGTGGTGTTATGGTGGTGTTTGGTCAGTTTGGTGGTGTTCTTGTGTGTTTTATTGGTGTTTTGGTGGTGTTTGGTGGTGTTTTTGTGGTGTTTTGGCAGTGTTTGGTGGTGTTATGGTGGTGTTTGGTGGTGTTAGGGTGGTGTTTTTGCGGTGTTTGGTGGTGTTATGGTGGTGTTTCGTCAGTTTGGTTGTGTTTTTGTGTTTTTTGTGGTGTTTTGGCGGTGTTTGGTGGTGTTAGGGTGGTGTTTTTGCGGTGTTTGGTGGTGTTATGGTGGTGTTTCGTCAGTTTGGTTGTGTTTTTGTGTTTTTTGTGGTGTTTTAGCGGTGTTTGGTGGTGTTATGATGGTGTTTGGTGAGTTTGGTGGTGTTTTTGTGGTGTTTTGGTGGTGTTTGGTGGTGTTTTGGCGATGTTTGGTGGTGTTATGATGGTGTTTGGTGAGTTTGGTGGTGTTTGGTGGAGTTATGGTGGTGTGTTGGTGGTGTTATGGTGGTGTTTGGTCAGTTTGGTGGTGTTTTTGTGTGTTTTTGTGGTGTTTTTGTGGTGTTTTGGTGGTGTTATGGTGGTGTTTTGGCGGTGTTTGGTGGTGTTATGGCGGTGTTTGGTGGTGTTATGGTGGTGTTTGGTGAGTTTGGTGGTTTTTGTGTGTTTTTGTGCTGTTTTGGTGGTGTTTGGTGGTGTTAATGTGGTGATTGGTCAGTTTGGTGGTGTTTTTGTGGTGTTTTGGTGGTGTTTTGGTGGTGTTATGGTGGTGTTTGGTGAGTTTGGTGGTGTTATGGTGGTGTTTGGTCGTGTTTTCGTGTGTTTTTGTGGTGTTTTGGCGGTGTTTGGTGGTGTTATGGTGGTGTTTGGTGAGTTTGGTGGTGTTTGCTGGTGTTATGGTGGTGTTTGGTGGTGTTATGATGGTGTTTGGTGAGTTTGGTGGTGTTTGGTGGTGTTTGGTGGAGTTATGGTGGTGTTTGGTGGTGTTATGGTGGTGTTTGGTCAGTTTGGTGGTGTTTTTGTGTGTTTTTGTGGTGTTTTTGTGGTGTTTTGGTGGTGTTATGGTGGTGTTTTGGCGGTGTTTGGTGGTGTTATGGCGGTGTTTGGTGGTGTTATGGTGGTGTTTGGTGAGTTTGGTGGTTTTTTTGTGTGTTTTTGTGCTGTTTTGGTGGTGTTTGGTGGTGTTAATGTGGTGATTGGTCAGTTTGGTGGTGTATTTGTGTGTTTTTGTGGTGTTTTGGTAGTGTTTTGGTGGTGTTTTTTGTCTGTTTTTGTGGTGTTTTGGCGGTGTTTGGTGGTGTTATGGTGGTGTTTGGTCAGTTTGGTGGTGTTTTTGTGTGTTTTTGTAGTGTTTTGGCGGTGTTTGGTGGTGTTTGGTCAGTTTGGTGGTGTATTTGTGTGTTTTTGTGGTGTTTTGGTGGTGTTTTTGTGTGTTTTTGTGGTGTTTTGGCGGTGTTTGGTGGTGTTATGGTGATGTTTGGTCAGTTTGGTGGTGTTTTTGTGTGTATTTGTGGTGTTTGGTGTGTTTCTGACTGTTGTGGTGGTAATCCTCGGCTCGGTCTTAATTACTCTTTAATAATTGTGGAGAGATAACAGCGCGTGGAGGCGGCAGACGCAGACAGAGGGGTTTATCTCTCTGTGTGAGCTCGGTTAATTAACGACGCTGGTGAAAAGACTGCGGGCGGTGCTGGATCTGGTCTGGATCTGATAAGACCAGGTCTGAGTTAAAGACAGAGAGGGCTTCAGCCGCTGCAGTGAAGGAATGTCTGAAATATAATTCTACTGACTGTAATAAACCACAGAACATAACTCCTGGTTCTATAAACTCCACAGTCTTTAAAGAATCTAAAGGACAAAAGGACACGAGAGAACAACATTTCACAAATTCATCTGAAAATTTCATTATTATTAATTATATAACATTTACCTTTAGACCTGGTTTAGACCTGGTTCAGTCCTGGTTTAGACCTGGTTTAGACCTGGTTCAGTTCTTGTTTAGACCTGGTTTAGACCTGGTTTAGACCTGGTTTAGACCTGGTTTAGACCTGGTTCAGTCCTGGTTTAGACCTGGTTTAGACCTGGTTTAGTCCTGGTTTAGACCTGGTTCAGTCCTGGTTCAGTCCTGGTTTAGACCTGGTTCAGTCCTGGTTTAGACCTGGTTTAGACCTGGTTTAGACCTGGTTCAGTTCTTGTTTAGACCTGGTTCAGTTCTTGTTTAGACCTGGTTCAGTCCTGGTTTAGACCTGGTTCAGTCCTGGTTTAGACCTGGTTCAGTTCTTGTTTAGACCTGGTTCAGTCCTGGTTTAGACCTGGTTTAGACCTGGTTTAGACCTGGTTTAGACCTGGTTTAGACCTGGTTTAGACCTGGTTCAGTCCTGGTTTAGACCTGGTTTAGACCTGGTTTAGTCCTGGTTTAGACCTGGTTCAGTCCTGGTTCAGTCCTGGTTTAGACCTGGTTCAGTCCTGGTTTAGACCTGGTTTAGACCTGGTTTAGACCTGGTTCAGTTCTTGTTTAGACCTGGTTCAGTTCTTGTTTAGACCTGGTTCAGTCCTGGTTTAGACCTGGTTCAGTCCTGGTTTAGACCTGGTTCAGTTCTTGTTTAGACCTGGTTCAGTCCTGGTTTAGACCTGGTTCAGTCCTGGTTTAGACCTGATTCAGTCCTGGTTTAGACCTGGTTCAGTCCTGGTTTAGACCTGGTTCAGTTCTTGTTTAGACCTGGTTCAGTCCTGGTTTAGACCTGGTTCAGTCCTGGTTTAGACCTGATTCAGTCCTGGTTTAGACCTGGTTCAGTTCTTGTTTAGACCTGGTTCAGTCCTGGTTTAGACCTGGTTCAGTTCTTGTTTAGACCTGGTTCAGTCCTGGTTTAGACCTGGTTCAGTCCTGGTTTAGACCTGGTTCAGTTCTTGTTTAGACCTGGTTCAGTCCTGGTTTAGACCTGGTTCAGTCCTGGTTTAGACCTGGTTCAGTTCTTGTTTAGACCTGGTTCAGTCCTGGTTTAGACCTGGTTCAGTCCTGGTTCAGTCCTGGTTTAGACCTGGTTCAGTCCTGGTTTAGACCTGGTTCAGTTCTTGTTTAGACCTGGTTCAGTCCTGGTTTAGACCTGGTTTAGACCTGGTTCAGTCCTGGTTTAGACCTGGTTCAGTTCTTGTTTAGACCTGGTTCAGTTCTTGTTTAGACCTGGTTCAGTCCTGGTTTAGACCTGGTTCAGTCCTGGTTTAGACCTGGTTCAGTTCTTGTTTAGACCTGGTTCAGTCCTGGTTTAGACCTGGTTCAGTTCTTGTTTAGACCTGGTTCAGTCCTGGTTTAGACCTGGTTCAGTTCTTGTTTAGACCTGGTTCAGTCCTGGTTTAGACCTGGTTCAGTCCTGGTTTAGACCTGGTTCAGTTCTTGTTTAGACCTGGTTCAGTCCTGGTTTAGACCTGGTTCAGTCCTGGTTTAGACCTGGTTCAGTTCTTGTTTAGACCTGGTTCAGTCCTGGTTTAGACCTGGTTCAGTCCTGGTTTAGACCTGGTTCAGTCCTGGTTTAGACCTGGTTTAGACCTGGTTCAGTCCTGGTTTAGACCTGGTTTAGACCTGGTTTAGACCTGGTTCAGTCCTGGTTTAGACCTGGTTCAGTCCTGGTTTAGACCTGGTTCAGTCCTGGTTTAGACCTGGTTTAGACCTGGTTCAGTCCTGGTTTAGACCTGGTTTAGACCTGGTTTAGACCTGGTTCAGTCCTGGTTTAGACCTGGTGTAGACCTGGTTTAGACCTGGTTCAGTCCTGGTTTAGACCTGGTTCAGTCCTGGTTTAGACCTGGTTCAGTCCTGGTTTAGACCTGGTTTAGACCTGGTTTAGACCTGGTTCAGTCCTGGTTTAGACCTGGTTTAGACCTGGTTTAGACCTGGTTCAGTCCTGGTTTAGACCTGGTTCAGTCCTGGTTTAGACCTGGTTCAGTCCTGGTTTAGACCTGGTTCAGTTCTTGTTTAGACCTGGTTCAGTCCTGGTTTAGACCTGGTTCAGTTCTTGTTTAGACCTGGTTCAGTCCTGGTTTAGACCTGGTTTAGACCTGGTTTAGACCTGGTTCAGTCCTGGTTTAGACCTGGTTCAGTCCTGGTTTAGACCTGGTTCAGTCCTGGTTTAGACCTGGTTCAGTCCTGGTTTAGACCTGGTTTAGACCTGGTTTAGACCTGGTTCAGTCCTGGTTTAGACCTGGTTCAGTTCTTGTTTAGACCTGGTTCAGTCCTGGTTTAGACCTGGTTTAGACCTGGTTTAGACCTGGTTCAGTCCTGGTTTAGTCCTGGTTCAGTCCTGGTTTAGACCTGGTTCAGTCCTGGTTTAGTCCTGGTTCAGTCCTGGTTTAGACCTGGTTTAGACCTGGTTTAGACCTGGTTCAGTCCTGGTTTAGTCCTGGTTCAGTCCTGGTTTAGACCTGGTTCAGTCCTGGTTTAGACCTGGTTCAGTCCTGGTTTAGACCTGGTTCAGTCCTGGTTTAGACCTGGTTCAGTCCTGGTTTAGACCTGGTTCAGTTCTGGTTTAGACCTGGTTCAGTTCTTGTTTAGACCTGGTTCAGTCCTGGTTTAGACCTGGTTCAGTCCTGGTTTAGACCTGGTTCAGTTCTGGTTTAGACCTGGTTCAGTTCTTGTTTAGACCTGGTTCAGTCCTGGTTTAGACCTGGTTTAGACCTGGTTTAGACCTGGTTCAGTCCTGGTTTAGACCTGGTTCAGTCCTGGTTTAGACCTGGTTCAGTCCTGGTTTAGACCTGGTTCAGTCCTGGTTTAGACCTGGTTTAGACCTGGTTTAGACCTGGTTCAGTCCTGGTTTAGACCTGGTTCAGTTCTTGTTTAGACCTGGTTCAGTCCTGGTTTAGACCTGGTTTAGACCTGGTTTAGACCTGGTTCAGTCCTGGTTTAGTCCTGGTTCAGTCCTGGTTTAGACCTGGTTCAGTCCTGGTTTAGTCCTGGTTCAGTCCTGGTTTAGACCTGGTTTAGACCTGGTTTAGACCTGGTTCAGTCCTGGTTTAGTCCTGGTTCAGTCCTGGTTTAGACCTGGTTCAGTCCTGGTTTAGACCTGGTTCAGTCCTGGTTTAGACCTGATTCAGTCCTGGTTTAGACCTGGTTCAGTCCTGGTTTAGACCTGGTTCAGTCCTGGTTTAGACCTGGTTCAGTTCTGGTTTAGACCTGGTTCAGTTCTTGTTTAGACCTGGTTCAGTCCTGGTTTAGACCTGGTTCAGTTCTGGTTTAGACCTGGTTCAGTTCTTGTTTAGACCTGGTTCAGTCCTGGTTTAGACCTGGTTCAGTCCTGGTTTAGACCTGGTTTAGACCTGGTTTAGACCTGGTTTAGACCTGGTTTAGACCTGGTTCAGTCCTGGTTTAGACCTGGTTCAGTTCTTGTTTAGACCTGGTTCAGTCCTGGTTTAGACCTGGTTCAGTCCTGGTTTAGACCTGGTTCAGTTCTGGTTTAGACCTGGTTCAGTTCTTGTTTAGACCTGGTTCAGTCCTGGTTTAGACCTGGTTCAGTCCTGGTTTAGACCTGGTTCAGTCCTGGTTTAGTCCTGGTTCAGTTCTTGTTTAGACCTGGTTCAGTCCTGGTTTAGACCTGATTCAGTCCTGGTTTAGACCTGGTTCAGTCCTGGTTTAGACCTGGTTTAGACCTGGTTTAGACCTGGTTTAGACCTGGTTTAGACCTGGTTCAGTCCTGGTTTAGACCTGGTTCAGTTCTTGTTTAGACCTGGTTCAGTCCTGGTTTAGACCTGGTTCAGTCCTGGTTTAGACCTGGTTCAGTTCTGGTTTAGACCTGGTTCAGTTCTTGTTTAGACCTGGTTCAGTCCTGGTTTAGACCTGGTTCAGTCCTGGTGTGGCCCTCTGTTTAATTCAGAACGTGTTAGACTCGCTCTCGAGCCTCAACAGATGACACTCCCTGTTCCACCTGATGCTAATACCGGCTCATTTCGGGTGATTCGTCCTGAACGGGGAGTGATCCGTGTGGAAATCCGTCTGTGCCGAGCGCCGTGTGAGAGCCGCATGAATAAACCATGAGCCTCGGACGAACCGTTTAAAGCCCATTCTTTCAGCGGCTCCACAGATGAGCGCCGAGGTCCGGACGTTAAAAAACCGTGAGTAATCAGTCTCTAAAGTCCACTTCCACGGCCCATCTGCATAAATCTGCATTAATGACTCGCTGCACAGGACTTAAAGAATGGACTGTGTTTAAACCAACACGCCTCTGGGTTTTTCAGCAGAAACACAAATGAATACAGTCGAGACATTGAAAATGTAATCAACAATCTGTGTTTCCCACAATTATGAAAAGAAGATAATTGAGACAGAAAGATTATTGTTGCCTTCACTCAGCAGCAGGAAAAGGCCTGAGCATTTATTCAGCACTAAACACAGAACCGGGGACTATCCCTGCTCCCTGCTCCTACTCAAGGGTAACGTTTACTTAGGACGCATTTAGTTGTAGTTTTTAAACAGGATGTACTTACACAAAACTACAAGTTCTTGTGAATGTCAACATAAAAGCTCAAATGGAAAGTGCCACATCTATGCGTCCACATTTCACAATATTAAATATCCTTTCATTTCTTCCTTTATGCATGCGTTTCAGAAGTGTATATGCTAATGGGGCTAGCGTCTGTGTGAATAATGCTTTAGGTCAGAGTATGTCATCTCTGTTTGTGAAGGAATAATGGTTCTTTCCTGGCTTTGTTGGAGCCTCACAAGTCTGACCCAGAGGGGCCCAAACGGAACCTGAACCTTGAAATGCCTTTGTCTGTGGCCTCTGTTCTGTCCGGACCAGGTAGGAACCTAAGCTGTTTGACAAATACATCAGTAGGACTGGAGGTGCACAGACCTACCTGAATTGCCTGTTGTCTTTAGAGTAAATGTGAGAGGGCAGCAGGCTGAAGAGTATATTTGGCTCCTCTTCAGTCGAATAGTTCACTGCTGTCATGACGATGACTGGCAGGCTTCTATGTCTAGCCCCTCCGACAGATTCAACACTGTTCAACGACAGCTCTTTGAGAGTTTGCTTCAGACACATTATTTTTAGTTTCTTGGCTTTGGTTTATTCATCTGCTCTGACTTCGTTTCAAACTCATCAAACTGCTCCTGTCACTCTCTCTGCGTCGGTTCTTTCTTTCTTGACCAAATCAATCGTCCTCGTCTCAAACTCTTCTTGTTTTTTTCCGGTTGCCGTGGCGACCGTGACCTGGAAACCTGGCAGGAAAGCGGCGCAGAGATGATGGATGGACGAAGGGGGCTCAGGGAGTAAATGTGTTTTAATGTGCTTCTGTTTACGGGCGTCAGTGAAATATGGACAGACTTCAGCTGCAGCTTTTCTCCAGAACATCATCCATCAACAGCACAGCACCAGGAGAAATTAACCAAAAACAACAAAATGAGGCAAAAGAGGACAAAACAACGGTAAACCATGATGGATGTGAGGGGTCTCTCTGCCGGAGAATGGCCTCCATCAGTATTCTGACCACTCTCTGCTGCAGAGGGACTTTAAACTCTGTCCAACTACAGACACAGTTTCATGAGACCTGTCTCCATTTTAGATTAAAACTGTCTCAATGTCCAGCCTGTCCAAAGAAATATTCCAGTGTCCATCTGCTCCAACCCTGACCCTGTGAAAGAGGGTCAGGAACACTGGCCTAGAACTAAACATACCAGACCCTAATCATAATCATTTTTATAGAGCTTTTTACACACATTCAACTATTACCAGTGTTACAGAACAACACTGGAGGCAATGTAGGTTAAGTGTCTTGCCCAAGGACATAACGGCAGTATGTGTGGAGAGCCGGATGTTATGATGTTTTGGGATGTTTCGAGCGGGGATAGAACCGCCCACCCGTCGGTCGAACGACGGCCGCTCTACCCTCTGAGCTACTGCCGCCCTGAAACCTGAACAGGTCCAGAGCCTGAAGGGACCCTGAGCCGGTCCAGAGTCTGACGGGATCCTGAGCCGGTCCAGAGTCTGACGAGACCCTGAGCCGGTCCAGAGTCTGACGGGATCCTGAGCCGGTCCAGAGTCTGACGGGATCCTGAGCCGGTCCAGAGTCTGACGGGATCCTGAGCAAGTCCAGAGTCTGAGTGGAACCTGAGCCAGTCCAGGGTCTGAGTGGATCCTGAGCCGGTCCAGAGTCTGACGGGACCCTGAGACCGGTCCAGAGCCTGAGTGGATCCTGAGCCGGTCCAGAGTCTGACGGGATCCTGAGCAAGTCCAGAGTCTGAGTGGAACCTGAGCCAGTCCAGGGTCTGAGTGGATCCTGAGCCGGTCCAGAGTCTGACGGGACCCTGAGACCGGTCCAGAGCCTGAAGGGACCCTGAGCCGGTCCAGAGTCTGACGGGATCCTGAGCCGGTCCAGAGTCTGACGAGACCCTGAGCCGGTCCAGAGTCTGACGGGATCCTGAGCAAGTCCAGAGTCTGAGTGGAACCTGAGCCAGTCCAGGGTCTGAGTGGAACCTGAGCCAGTCCAGGGTCTGAGTGGATCCTGAGCCAGTCCAGGGTCTGACGAGACCCTTAGACCGGTCCAGAGTCTGAGTGGACCCTGAGGCCAGTCCAGAGTGGGGCCCTGTAGGTCCAGACCCTGAGATGGAAGGATGACTGGTAGATTGACAGTATATTGGTTTGTTGTGGAGAAGAAGGATCATGGTCTTTGTTCCTACTCTCACCTGTGACCAGGACAAGGTCTTGGATGGAGGTGTCAAAAATGAGCTTGAGCTGGAGAAAAGACTGAGTGTCTCTGATCGGACTGGTTTAACTCTCACCTGTTATGATCAGCGGGTTTTCTTGTCTCTGGAGCCACTCTCTCTGTTGGTCTCTGCGACTCGAGCCAAACTGTCGGCCGTCAGAGCCTCCTCCAGACTCCGCCGCAGCTGGTGCACCACCTGCTCCTGGTCCCTGCAGCAGGCCACAACAAATACTGATGAAAACAACACCAGAAACAAAACCATAAGTGACAAACACTGTGGCTCCTCCTCCATCAATGGGTCTAATCAATCTCCGGACGATAAAACACAGACACTTCCTTTTACGATTAAAAATATCTTGTGATAAACTGATAAATCTGAGAAACTAACAAGAGTTTCCCCTGAGTTCCAGGTTCCTACAGTAGCCCAATAAAAGATGGACAAGAAAGGTCTCTTCAGCCTTCAGCTGGTCCTGGTCTGGTCCTGGTCTGGTCCTGGTCTGGTCCTGGTCTGGTCCTGGTCTGGTCCTGGTCTTTACCTGATGTGCTGGTCTGGTCCTGGTCTGGTCCTGGTCTTTACCTGATGTGCTGGTCTGGTCCTGGTCTGGTCCTGGTCTTTACCTGATGTGCTGGTCTGGTCCTGGTCTGGTCCTGGTCTTTACCTGATGTGCTGGTCTGGTCCTGGTCTGGTCCTGGTCTGGTCCTGGTCTGGTCCTGGTCTTTACCTGATGTGCTGGTCTGGTCCTGGTCTGGTCCTGGTCTGGTCCTGGTCTGGTCCTGGTCTGGTCCTGGTCTTTACCTGATGTGCTGGTCTGGTCCTGGTCTGGTCCTGGTCTGGTCCTGGTCTTTACCTGATGTGCTGGTCTGGTCCTGGTCTGGTCCTGGTCTTTACCTGATGTGCTGGTCTGGTCCTGGTCTGGTCCTGGTCTTTACCTGATGTGCTGGTCTGGTCCTGGTCCTGGTCTGGTCCTGGTCTGGTCCTGGTCTGGTCCTGGTCTGGTCCTGGTCTGGTCCTGGTCTTTACCTGATGTGCTGGTCTGGTCCTGGTCTGGTCCTGGTCTTTACCTGATGTGCTGGTCTGGTCCTGGTCTGGTCCTGGTCTGGTCCTGGTCTGGTACTAGTCTGGTCCTGGTCTTTACCTGATGTGCTGGTCTGGTCCTGGTCTGGTCCTGGTCTGGTCCTGGTCTTTACCTGATGTGCTGGTCTGGTCCTGGTCTGGTCCTGGTCTGGTCCTGGTCTTTACCTGATGTGCTGGTCTGGTCCTGGTCTGGTCCTGGTCTTTACCTGATGTGCTGGTCTGGTCCTGGTCTGGTCCTGGTCTTTACCTGATGTGCTGGTCTGGTCCTGGTCTGGTCCTGGTCTGGTCCTGGTCTTTACCTGATGTGCTGGTCTGGTCCTGGTCTGGTCCTGGTCTGGTCCTGGTCTGGTCCTGTCTGGTCCTGGTCTTTACCTGATGTGCTGGTCTGGTCCTGGTCTGGTCCTGGTCTTTACCTGATGTGCTGGTCTGGTCCTGGTCTGGTCCTGGTCTGGTCCTGGTCTTTACCTGATGTGCTGGTCTGGTCCTGGTCTGGTCCTGGTCTGGTCCTGGTCTTTACCTGATGTGCTGGTCTGGTCCTGGTCTGGTCCTGGTCCTGGTCTGGTCCTGGTCTGGTCCTGGTCTGGTCCTGGTCTGGTCCTGGTCTTTACCTGATGTGCTGGTCTGGTCCTGGTCTGGTCCTGGTCTGGTCCTGGTCTGGTCCTGGTCTTTACCTGATGTGCTGGTCTGGTCCTGGTCTGGTCCTGGTCTTTACCTGATGTGCTGGTCTGGTCCTGGTCTTTACCTGATGTGCTGGTCTGGTCCTGGTCTGGTGCTGGTCTGGTCCTGGTCTTTACCTGATGTGCTGGTCTGGTCCTGGTCTGGTCCTGGTCTGGTCCTGGTCTTTACCTGATGTGCTGGTCTGGTCCTGGTCTGGTCCTGGTCTGGTCCTGGTCTGGTCCTGGTCTTTACCTGATGTGCTGGTCTGGTCCTGGTCTTTACCTGATGTGCTGGTCTGGTCCTGGTCTGGTCCTGGTCTGGTCCTGGTCTTTACCTGATGTGCTGGTCTGGTCCTGGTCTGGTCCTGGTCTGGTCCTGGTCTGGTCCTGGTCTTTACCTGATGTGCTGGTCTGGTCCTGGTCTTTACCTGATGTGCTGGTCTGGTCCTGGTCTGGTCCTGGTCTGGTCCTGGTCTGGTCCTGGTCTTTACCTGATGTGCTGGTCTGGTCCTGGTCTTTACCTGATGTGCTGGTCTGGTCCTGGTCTGGTCCTAGTCTGGTCCTGGTCTGGTCCTGGTCTTTACCTGATGTGCTGGTCTGGTCCTGGTCTGGTCCTGGTCTGGTCCTGGTCTTTACCTGATGTGCTGGTCTGGTCCTGGTCTGGTCCTGGTCTGGTCCTGGTCTTTACCTGATGTGCTGGTCTGGTCCTGGTCTGGTCCTGGTCTGGTCCTGGTCTTTACCTGATGTGCTGGTCTGGTCCTGGTCTGGTCCTGGTCTGGTCCTGGTCTTTACCTGATGTGCTGGTCTGGTCCTGGTCTGGTCCTGGTCTGGTCCTGGTCTTTACCTGATGTGCTGGTCTGGTCCTGGTCTGGTCCTGGTCTGGTCCTGTTTGGTCCTGGTCTTTACCTGATGTGCTGGTCTGGTCCTGGTCTGGTCCTGGTCTTTACCTGATGTGCTGGTCTGGTCCTGGTCTGGTCCTGGTCTGGTCCTGGTCTTTACCTGATGTGCTGGTCTGGTCCTGGTCTGGTCCTGGTCTGGTCCTGGTCTGGTCCTGGTCTTTACCTGATGTGCTGGTCTGGTCCTGGTCTGGTCCTGGTCTGGTCCTGGTCTGGTCCTGGTCTTTACCTGATGTGCTGGTCTGGTCCTGGTCTGGTCCTGGTCTTTACCTGATGTGCTGGTCTGGTCCTGGTCTGGTCCTGGTCTGGTCCTGGTCTGGTCCTAGTCTGGTCCTGGTCTGGTCCTGGTCTGGTCCTGGTCTTTACCTGATGTGCTGGTCTGGTCCTGGTCTGGTCCTGGTCTGGTCCTGGTCTTTACCTGATGTGCTGGTCTGGTCCTGGTCTGGTCCTGGTCTGGTCCTGGTCTTTACCTGATGTGCTGGTCTGGTCCTGGTCTGGTCCTGGTCTGGTCCTGGTCTTTACCTGATGTGCTGGTCTGGTCCTGGTCTGGTCCTGGTCTTTACCTGATGTGCTGGTCTGGTCCTGGTCTGGTGCTGGTCTGGTCCTGGTCTTTACCTGATGTGCTGGTCTGGTCCTGGTCTGGTCCTGGTCTTTACCTGATGTGCTGGTCTGGTCCTGGTCTGGTCCTGGTCTTTACCTGATGTGCTGGTCTGGTCCTGGTCTGGTCCTGGTCTTTACCTGATGTGCTGGTCTGGTCCTGGTCTGGTCCTGGTCTGGTCCTGGTCTGGTCCTGGTCTGGTGCTGGTCTGGTCCTGGTCTTTACCTGATGTGCTGGTCTGGTCCTGGTCTGGTCCTGGTCTTTACCTGATGTGCTGGTCTGGTCCTGGTCTGGTCCTGGTCTTTACCTGATGTGCTGGTCTGGTCCTGGTCTGGTCCTGGTCTTTACCTGATGTGCTGGTCTGGTCCTGGTCTGGTCCTGGTCTGGTCCTGGTCTTTACCTGATGTGCTGGTCTGGTCCTGGTCTGGTCCTGGTCTGGTCCTGGTCTGGTCCTGGTCTGGTCCTGGTCTTTACCTGATGTGCTGGTCTGGTCCTGGTCTGGTCCTGGTCTGGTCCTGGTCTTTACCTGATGTGCTGGTCTGGTCCTGGTCTGGTCCTGGTCTGGTCCTGGTCTTTACCTGATGTGCTGGTCTGGTCCTGGTCTGGTCCTGGTCTGGTCCTGGTCTTTACCTGATGTGCTGGTCTGGTCCTGGTCTGGTGCTGGTCTGGTCCTGGTCTTTACCTGATGTGCTGGTCTGGTCCTGGTCTGGTGCTGGTCTGGTCCTGGTCTTTACCTGATGTGCTGGTCTGGTCCTGGTCTGGTCCTGGTCTGGTCCTGGTCTTTACCTGATGTGCTGGTCTGGTCCTGGTCTGGTCCTGGTCTGGTCCTGGTCTTTACCTGATGTGCTGGTCTGGTCCTGGTCTGGTCCTGGTCTGGTCCTGGTCTGGTCCTGGTCTTTACCTGATGTGCTGGTCTGGTCCTGGTCTGGTCCTGGTCTGGTCCTGGTCTTTACCTGATGTGCTGGTCTGGTCCTGGTCTGGTCCTGGTCTTTACCTGATGTGCTGGTCTGGTCCTGGTCTGGTCCTGGTCTTTACCTGATGTGCTGGTCTGGTCCTGGTCTGGTCCTGTCTGGTCCTGGTCTTTACCTGATGTGCTGGTCTGGTCCTGGTCTGGTCCTGTCTGGTCCTGGTCTTTACCTGATGTGCTGGTCTGGTCCTGTCTGGTCCTGGTCTTTACCTGATGTGCTGGTCTGGTCCTGGTCTGGTCCTGTCTGGTCCTGGTCTTTACCTGATGTGCTGGTCTGGTCCTGGTCTGGTCCTGTCTGGTCCTGGTCTTTACCTGATGTGCTGGTCTGGTCCTGTCTGGTCCTGGTCTTTACCTGATGTGCTGGTCTGGTCCTGGTCTTTACCTGATGTGCTGGTCTGGTCCTGGTCTGGTCCTGGTCTTTACCTGATGTGCTGGTCTGGTCCTGGTCTGGTCCTGGTCTTTACCTGATGTGCTGGTCTGGTCCTGGTCTGGTCCTGGTCTTTACCTGATGTGCTGGTCTGGTCCTGGTCTGGTCCTGGTCTGGTCCTGGTCTTTACCTGATGTGCTGGTCTGGTCCTGGTCTGGTGCTGGTCTGGTCCTGGTCTTTACCTGATGTGCTGGTCTGGTCCTGGTCTGGTGCTGGTCTGGTCCTGGTCTTTACCTGATGTGCTGGTCTGGTCCTGGTCTTTACCTGATGTGCTGGTCTAGTCCTGGTCTGGTGCTGGTCTGGTCCTGGTCTTTACCTGATGTGCTGGTCTGGTCCTGGTCTGGTCCTGGTCTTTACCTGATGTGCTGGTCTGGTCCTGGTCTGGTCCTGGTCTTTACCTGATGTGCTGGTCTGGTCCTGGTCTGGTCCTGGTCTTTACCTGATGTGCTGGTCTGGTCCTGGTCTGGTCCTGGTCTGGTCCTGGTCTTTACCTGATGTGCTGGTCTGGTCCTGGTCTGGTCCTGGTCTTTACCTGATGTGCTGGTCTGGTGCTGGTCTGGTCCTGGTCTTTACCTGATGTGCTGGTCTGGTCCTGGTCTGGTGCTGGTCTGGTCCTGGTCTTTACCTGATGTGCTGGTCTGGTCCTGGTCTTTACCTGATGTGCTGGTCTGGTCCTGGTCTGGTGCTGGTCTAGTCCTGGTCTTTACCTGATGTGCTGGTCTGGTCCTGGTCTGGTCCTGGTCTTTACCTGATGTGCTGGTCTGGTCCTGGTCTGGTCCTGGTCTTTACCTGATGTGCTGGTCTGGTCCTGGTCTGGTCCTGGTCTGGTCCTGGTCTGGTCCTGGTCTTTACCTGATGTGCTGGTCTGGTCCTGGTCTGGTCCTGGTCTGGTCCTGGTCTGGTCCTGGTCTGGTCCTGGTCTTTACCTGATGTGCTGGTCTGGTCCTAGTCTGGTCCTGGTCTGGTCCTGGTCTGGTCCTAGTCTGGTCCTGGTCTGGTCCTGGTCTGGTCCTGGTCTTTACCTGATGTGCTGGTCTGGTCCTGGTCTGGTCCTGGTCTGGTCCTGGTCTGGTCCTGGTCTTTACCTGATGTGCTGGTCTGGTCCTGGTCTGGTCCTGGTCTGGTCCTGGTCTTTACCTGATGTGCTGGTCTGGTCCTGGTCTTTACCTGATGTGCTGGTCTGGTCCTGGTCTGGTCCTGGTCTGGTCCTGGTCTTTACCTGATGTGCTGGTCTGGTCCTGGTCTGGTCCTGGTCTGGTCCTGGTCTTTACCTGATGTGCTGGTCTGGTCCTGGTCTGGTCCTGGTCTTTACCTGATGTGCTGGTCTGGTCCTGGTCTGGTCCTGGTCTGGTCCTAGTCTGGTCCTGGTCTGGTCCTGGTCTTTACCTGATGTGCTGGTCTGGTCCTGGTCTGGTCCTGGTCTGGTCCTGGTCTTTACCTGATGTGCTGGTCTGGTCCTGGTCTGGTCCTGGTCTGGTCCTGGTCTTTACCTGATGTGCTGGTCTGGTCCTGGTCTGGTCCTGGTCTGGTCCTGGTCTTTACCTGATGTGCTGGTCTGGTCCTGGTCTGGTCCTGGTCTGGTCCTGGTCTTTACCTGATGTGCTGGTCTGGTCCTGGTCTGGTCCTGGTCTGGTCCTGGTCTGGTCCTGGTCTTTACCTGATGTGCTGGTCTGGTCCTGGTCTGGTCCTGGTCTGGTCCTGTTTGGTCCTGGTCTTTACCTGATGTGCTGGTCTGGTCCTGGTCTGGTCCTGGTCTTTACCTGATGTGCTGGTCTGGTCCTGGTCTGGTCCTGGTCTGGTCCTGGTCTTTACCTGATGTGCTGGTCTGGTCCTGGTCTGGTCCTGGTCTGGTCCTGGTCTGGTCCTGGTCTGGTCCTGGTCTTTACCTGATGTGCTGGTCTGGTCCTGGTCTGGTCCTGGTCTGGTCCTGGTCTTTACCTGATGTGCTGGTCTGGTCCTGGTCTGGTCCTGGTCTTTACCTGATGTGCTGGTCTGGTCCTGGTCTGGTCCTGGTCTGGTCCTGGTCTGGTCCTAGTCTGGTCCTGGTCTGGTCCTGGTCTGGTCCTGGTCTTTACCTGATGTGCTGGTCTGGTCCTGGTCTGGTCCTGGTCTGGTCCTGGTCTTTACCTGATGTGCTGGTCTGGTCCTGGTCTGGTCCTGGTCTGGTCCTGGTCTTTACCTGATGTGCTGGTCTGGTCCTGGTCTGGTCCTGGTCTGGTCCTGGTCTTTACCTGATGTGCTGGTCTGGTCCTGGTCTGGTCCTGGTCTTTACCTGATGTGCTGGTCTGGTCCTGGTCTTTACCTGATGTGCTGGTCTGGTCCTGGTCTGGTGCTGGTCTGGTCCTGGTCTTTACCTGATGTGCTGGTCTGGTCCTGGTCTGGTCCTGGTCTTTACCTGATGTGCTGGTCTGGTCCTGGTCTGGTCCTGGTCTTTACCTGATGTGCTGGTCTGGTCCTGGTCTGGTCCTGGTCTGGTCCTGGTCTGGTCCTGGTCTGGTGCTGGTCTGGTCCTGGTCTTTACCTGATGTGCTGGTCTGGTCCTGGTCTGGTCCTGGTCTTTACCTGATGTGCTGGTCTGGTCCTGGTCTGGTCCTGGTCTTTACCTGATGTGCTGGTCTGGTCCTGGTCTGGTCCTGGTCTTTACCTGATGTGCTGGTCTGGTCCTGGTCTGGTCCTGGTCTGGTCCTGGTCTTTACCTGATGTGCTGGTCTGGTCCTGGTCTGGTCCTGGTCTGGTCCTGGTCTGGTCCTGGTCTTTACCTGATGTGCTGGTCTGGTCCTGGTCTGGTCCTGGTCTGGTCCTGGTCTTTACCTGATGTGCTGGTCTGGTCCTGGTCTGGTCCTGGTCTGGTCCTGGTCTTTACCTGATGTGCTGGTCTGGTCCTGGTCTGGTCCTGGTCTGGTCCTGGTCTTTACCTGATGTGCTGGTCTGGTCCTGGTCTGGTCCTGGTCTGGTCCTGGTCTTTACCTGATGTGCTGGTCTGGTCCTGGTCTGGTGCTGGTCTGGTCCTGGTCTTTACCTGATGTGCTGGTCTGGTCCTGGTCTGGTGCTGGTCTGGTCCTGGTCTTTACCTGATGTGCTGGTCTGGTCCTGGTCTGGTCCTGGTCTGGTCCTGGTCTTTACCTGATGTGCTGGTCTGGTCCTGGTCTGGTCCTGGTCTGGTCCTGGTCTTTACCTGATGTGCTGGTCTGGTCCTGGTCTGGTCCTGGTCTGGTCCTGGTCTGGTCCTGGTCTTTACCTGATGTGCTGGTCTGGTCCTGGTCTGGTCCTGGTCTGGTCCTGGTCTTTACCTGATGTGCTGGTCTGGTCCTGGTCTGGTCCTGGTCTTTACCTGATGTGCTGGTCTGGTCCTGGTCTGGTCCTGGTCTTTACCTGATGTGCTGGTCTGGTCCTGGTCTGGTCCTGTCTGGTCCTGGTCTTTACCTGATGTGCTGGTCTGGTCCTGGTCTGGTCCTGTCTGGTCCTGGTCTTTACCTGATGTGCTGGTCTGGTCCTGTCTGGTCCTGGTCTTTACCTGATGTGCTGGTCTGGTCCTGGTCTGGTCCTGTCTGGTCCTGGTCTTTACCTGATGTGCTGGTCTGGTCCTGGTCTGGTCCTGTCTGGTCCTGGTCTTTACCTGATGTGCTGGTCTGGTCCTGGTCTGGTCCTGTCTGGTCCTGGTCTTTACCTGATGTGCTGGTCTGGTCCTGTCTGGTCCTGGTCTTTACCTGATGTGCTGGTCTGGTCCTGGTCTTTACCTGATGTGCTGGTCTGGTCCTGGTCTTTACCTGATGTGCTGGTCTGGTCCTGGTCTGGTGCTGGTCTGGTCCTGGTCTTTACCTGATGTGCTGGTCTGGTCCTGGTCTTTACCTGATGTGCTGGTCTGGTCCTGGTCTGGTCCTGGTCTGGTCCTGGTCTGGTCCTGGTCTGGTCCTGGTCTGGTCCTGGTCTTTACCTGATGTGCTGGTCTGGTCCTGGTCTTTACCTGATGTGCTGGTCTGGTCCTGGTCTGGTCCTGGTCTGGTCCTGGTCTGGTCCTGGTCTGGTCCTGGTCTTTACCTGATGTGCTGGTCTGGTCCTGGTCTGGTCCTGGTCTGGTCCTGGTCTGGTCCTGGTCTTTACCTGATGTGCTGGTCTGGTCCTGGTCTGGTCCTGGTCTGGTCCTGGTCTGGTCCTGGTCTGGTCCTGGTCTGGTCCTGGTCTTTACCTGATGTGCTGGTCTGGTCCTGGTCTGGTCCTGGTCTGGTCCTGGTCTGGTCCTGGTCTGGTCCTGGTCTGGTCCTGGTCTTTACCTGATGTGCTGGTCGGTGACGGTGAAGCCCCGACATGGCGGCTGGCTGCTGTTGAGCCACACAGAGGGGTTCTTCTCGGCGGCAGAGCTCTGTCCTGTGATGGGGGCGGAGCTCAGGTGAAGAGCCGAGGAGATGGACCACAGCAGAGTGTCCTCACTGGGGTCCGGCCCGATGCCTGGGAACCACGGAGGTCAGAGGTCACACAGAGGGTCAGACAGAGGCCAGAGGGGAGGGACCATCAGGGTATAATGTTTGGAAAATGTTTGAACTGACTCAGAACTGAGCTCACAGACTCTGCTCTGAACATCTCTCACATCAAGGCCTAGTGCCACTGCAGGAGAAGGAAAGAAGGACCATTACCACTTTGTATTTCTCATCTTGTCTCTGTTTCAAATAAAGCATCTGGGCTTAGGTTTAAACCCAAAAAGTCATAATCTGTTTTCAGCCTTTCCGACTTTTGAACAAATGACATTAGACAATGATTGAACAGAACAAAGATCTGGGCTCATTAAATGTACTCCAAACTGAAGGAGGTGGTTGCTGTTAAAGCAACACTGTACTTTTGCACTTTCCACACTTCCTTGTTTACGACATCAGCAATAACAACTTTAGCCTGAGACACCAAACGTTAACATGTGACACAGTTGAGTCAGTCATAAAAGACGAACCAACAAATGTCATAATTATGTTGTGGACCAGATCCGGGACAAAGTGTTTGATGAAAAATGTAAGCGCTTCAAAAGTGAGTCCTGTCCAGTACTGAACCCATGATGTGATACTGGACTGAATAAATAAAACTGAATCAGTGAAGGGTTTCAGAGCCATGTTTTCTCAGTGGCTTGTTTTGAGGCACTGTGGTGTATATGGGGTTATGTACAAGATAAGACTGGACTTTACTGATCCACAGACTATACTTGTAACGGCAGCTCACAGACAGGTAGAAGGTAAAGAAACAGAATATAAGAGTGTAGTCAGTGGGACTCACGCTGACGTCCCGATGGCAGCTCCGGTGACAGTGCGTGGTTCATAATATAAAGAGTATATTACAGTAATGTTAGTGCTCACACTGAAGTCCTGAGGGCAGCTCCATTCCTCGGAGAACCTCTTCTGTGACGTCTGAGGAACGCAGCCCTTTGAGCCTCTTCTCCCAAAACAACTGCACACGACAGACACAAAGCCACAGTCAACACGCTCTCACTGAGAAAAACAGATCCATGTAACACTGTGTCTGTGCAGCTTCTCGTTCAGCCAGGACATAATCAAGAAGGTTTCAACAAAGGCATCAACCTCCGTCCAGAAACCTTCTTTGAAACCTTTTCTTGTAACACAGACTGGTTTAGGTTTCTCCCATGACCCTCTGCTGCCTCCTGGTGGCTGATCAAGGTTTATGCAGTTTCATTTCTCACTCATTCACATTTTGCTGTGTTTTTTCCCAGTGTTTGTTTTTAGTGTTTTTTCCTCAATTAGTTCAATATAAATAAGCATCAAGCATTTCATTTTTGTTTTGTGGCATTTCTTTCTACATTTCAGTTGCTAACGTTTTTGTGACACACATTGAACAGAAAAGCATTGAAGCATGCCTCTCACCTGTCGCGGCTGCTCTGTCGCCCTCTGCAGGTCGCTCTTCACCTTGTTGCCGGGGTGACCTGTTACCTTGGTGACAGGCTGTTTAAAGATGGAGGCGGTCTGTCGGATGGGCAGCGATGTGTTCAGGTCCGGTTTACCGCTCTGAGTCACAAAGAAAGCCCTGAGTCATGTTCCAACAGTTACCCCAACAGTTTGTAAGTAAGTCAATTTTATTTATCACAGATATAAATCACAACGTGCTTTACAAAGTGCAACAATTTTAATAAAAGAACAATAAAACCACTCTTACTGTGGCTGGGCATTGACACGGCAGTTCCTCAGAGTCTGTTTAATGTGTTCTGTTAAAGGTCCTTTTGCTAACCGCTGCAGCTATTTATTTAAAACGGCCTTAATTATGATTTATTTGATGACTGTTTTCGGACAAAACCTCATTCAGAAAACGGGTATTTCTTAGTTATACTCTTAAAAAAATAAAACTTTGATTCAAATAATATTTAGGTTTACAATTTATGATTGTACTACATCTTACTTGAAATTCCGCTTTCATGTAATGCCACTATTTCAGTTTTTTTTGTGCGTTTTGAGAAAGTTTGTGCTAACTGCTTGTTAGCTCAATGGTAATGTTATCACTATGGCTTGGGAAATAAGGGGAATGAACTGTGACTTTATTGTATTGTTTTTCACCTTTAATTGATTGTTTGAATTGTAAATGAATGACTGAGATGATTCATTTGAGCCTCTGAATATTAAGTCATTTATTCATTTATTATTTCAGGTCAGGTTTTTATTTGGGGATTGGATTCTGTCAGGGTTTAATTTTCTATTTTCTTCACCTGGATAAATGAGGACTACGCTTTATCCCCTCTTCTTTTTTTGAGGTTTTGAACTGTTTTTGGACCTAAGGGACATATGGACAGATGTGTACCTAACCCTGTGTTGTATTTGTTTGATTACTCTGCTCATGTTCTTATATTTTCAATACATTTTGTTTAGTTTTGTCTATTATTCATACTCTCACGCTCCATAAAACAATCTTGTTCTTCTGCATATGGTCAAATGCCATTCATTGCCAAATCCATTAGCCCATAAGTAAGCGTGTGGGTCTCTGTTCTGTGACCTTTGACCTCTGGGTCTCTGATGTGAGCCCTGTCTTTGCTGCAGCTGTTTGTTCTTCTCTTTTTTTATTATTTAAATTTTTTTTGGTTCAGTGTCCAGTGCTCCAATAACTGTAGTTTCAATATTAGTAATAATCAACGTCACCAGTTTATGATGCGTCTTATCAAAGCAATAAACTCTTTATGACACTTGTCACAAGGACACCCCTCAAAAAACCTCCAACACCAGAAACCTCCCCAGACACTGCATCAATGAATCTGAGGAGGTTTCCACAAGGACAGAGGGAAACAAATAGAAACTCACAAGTGTCACCTTC
The DNA here is from genome assembly GCA_024349245.1 of Neodontobutis hainanensis. Lineage (NCBI taxonomy): Eukaryota > Metazoa > Chordata > Actinopteri > Gobiiformes > Odontobutidae > Neodontobutis > Neodontobutis hainanensis. The sequence goes on from JALDNG010000199.1 coordinate 312,546, forward strand.
AGTCCCTGTAGCTCTGCCTTTATCTCAGAATAAACACTGTTAAATCACATTTGTGTTCCTCAGCTCTGAGCCTGTTAGGACTTCACCGGCTCAGTGAATACTTCAGGGATGAGTCGCTCTGAGGGGCGTTTACAGCCAGGGACACTTTAGTGCTTATTCCTCGGTCTGGTCCTGGTCTTGGTCTCGTCCTGGTCTAGTCTTGGTCCTGGTCTGATCTGTTCCTGACCTTGTTGAGGCTGGGGTCATGGCGGCTCCTCTGTTTGTTTTTCTGCATTTTTCCGGGCATCATTTTTCCCGTTCGGAAATCGAAGCAGGACAAATCCATGGTGTTCCCCAGAAACCGGACCAACTGAGGTTTGGACCGGAACTTCTTCCCTGAAGGACTGAGAAAAGACTGGGTTAGACCGGGACTAAAGCAGCAGTGAAACCAAAACTAGACCTTTATGTTTTCATTATAGAGTCAGACAAAGGACAGAAATGAAGATGAAATTACAGCAGAAGACTTGAAGAAATGTCTGTAGATGGTGAATACATCGACGAGTCGCCCGAGCGCTCGACTTCGCCCCGGCCCAATCGTTCGACTTCGCCCGGCCCAATCGTTCGACTTCGCCCCGGCGTTCGACTTGGCCCGGCCCTATCGTTCGACTTGGCCCGGCCCTATCGTTCGACTTGGCCCGGCCCTATCGTTCGACTTGGCCCGGCCCTATCGTTCGACTTGGCCCGGCCCTATCGTTCGACTTGGCCCGGCCCTATCGTTCGACTTGGCCCGCCCTATCGCTCGACTTGGCCCGCCCTATCGTTCGACGGCCCGGCCCTATCGTTCGACTTGGCCCGGCCCTATCGCTCGACTTGGCCCGCCCTATCGTTCGACTTGGCCCGGCCCTATCGTTCGACTTGGCCCGGCCCTATCGTTCGACTTGGCCCGGCCCTATCGTTCGACTTGGCCCGGCCCTATCGCTCGACTTGGCCCGGCCCTATCGTTCGACCGCCCGGCCCTATCGTTCGACTTGGCCCGGCCCTATCGCTCGACTTGGCCCGGCCCTATCGTTCGACTTGGCCCGGCCCTATCGTTCGACTTGGCCCGGCCCTATCGTTCGACTTGGCCCGGCCCTATCGTTCGACTTGGCCCGGCCCTATCGTTCGACTTGGCCCGGCCTTATCGTTCGACTTGGCCCGGCCCTATCGTTCGACTTGGCCCGGCCCAATCGTTCGACTTCGCCCCGGCGTTCGACTTGGCCCGGCCCTATCGTTCGACTTGGCCCGGCCCTATCGTTCGACTTGGCCCGGCCCTATCGTTCGACTTGGCCCGGCCCTATCGTTCGACTTGGCCCGGCCCTATCGTTCGACTTGGCCCGGCCCTATCGTTCGACTTCGGCCCGGCCCTATCGTTCGACTTGGCCCGGCCCTATCGTTCGACTTGGCCCGGCCCTATCGTTCGACTTGGCCCGGCCCTATCGTTCGACTTGGCCCGGCCCTATCGTTCGACTTGGCGGCCCTATCGTTCGACTTGGCGGCCCTATCGTTCGACCGGCCCGGCCCTATCGTTCGACCGGCCCGGCCCTATCGTTCGACCGGCCCGGCCCTATCGTTCGACTTGGCCCGGCCCTATCGTTCGACTTGGCCCGGCCCTATCGTTCGACTTGGCCCGGCCCTATCGTTCGACTTGGCCCGGCCCTATCGTTCGACTTGGCCCGGCCCTATCGTTCGACTTGGCCCGGCCCTATCGTTCGACTTGGCCCGGCCCTATCGTTCGACTTGGCCCGGCCCTATCGTTCGACTTGGCCCGGCCCTATCGTCGACTTGGCCCGCCCTATCGTTCGACTTGGCCCGGCCCTATCGTTCGACTTGGCCCGGCCCTATCGTTCGACTTGGCCCGGCCCTATCGTTCGACTTGGCCCGGCCCTATCGTTCGACTTGGCCCGGCCCAATCGTTCGACTTCGCCCCGGCGTTCGACTTGGCCCGGCCCTATCGTTCGACTTGGCCCGGCCCAATCGTTCGACTTCGCCCCGGCGTTCGACTTGGCCCGGCCCTATCGTTCGACTTGGCCCGGCCCTATCGTTCGACTTGGCCCGGCCCTATCGTTCGACTTGGCCCGGCCCTATCGTTCGACTTGGCCCGGCCCTATCGTTCGACTTGGCCCGGCCCTATCGTTCGACTTGGCGGCCCTATCGTTCGACTTGGCCCGGCCCTATCGTTCGACTTGGCCCGGCCCTATCGTTCGACTTGGCCCGGCCCTATCGTTCGACTTGGCCCGGCCCTATCGTTCGACTTCGGCCCGGCCCTATCGTTCGACTTGGCCCGGCCCTATCGTTCGACTTGGCCCGGCCCTATCGTTCGACTTGGCCCCGGCCCTATCGTTCGACTTGGCCCGGCCCTATCGTTCGACTTCGGCCCGGCCCTATCGTTCGACTTGGCCCGGCCCTATCGTTCGACTTGGCCCGGCCCTATCGTTCGACTTGGCCCGGCCCTATCGTTCGACTTGGCCCGGCCCTATCGTTCGACTTGGCCCGGCCCTATCGTTCGACTTGGCCCGGCCCTATCGTTCGACTTCGGCCCGGCCCTATCGTTCGACTTGGCCCGGCCCTATCGTTCGACTTGGCCCGGCCCAATCGTTCGACTTGGCCCGGCCCTATCGTTCGACTTCGGCCGGCCCTATCGTTCGACTTGGCCCGGCCCTATCGTTCGACTTGGCCCGGCCCTATCGTTCGACTTCGGCCCGGCCCTGGCGGCCAGGTTTGACACTTACTCGAAACGTTTGACGTTTACTAAAAACACAATGACTAATCTAAAATGGACTGAGGCTTATTTTGTGTTGAGTTTTCGGTTACTACAGTTAAAATACTTCTGTTATTCATCGAGTACAGTGTGTCCCACGTTTCTGCTCAGAGAGTAAACGGAGCTGACCTGTGTTTAGTTAAACCACACCAAACACAGACTGACTGAAAAACTATCTCGATCATTTGTGCTGGTTTATATCATTAAAAATTGTTTGTGTTGTTATGGGTTTAAAGATATTAGTGATTATTTTATAGGTAGGCCTAGCCAACCCCCCACAACAGGTCATGTGACCTTTGACCACTACACAAGGGCACTTGGCCCAGAGGAAACACTGCAGCATAAATTGGATTATCATCTCAAAAATAAAAGTCGTCCTGGTGACAGGCCCAGTGTGGCATTCATGTTCCTTTATAAGAAACCGACGCCCCACTGTGGACTTTATATTTGCAGCTCATTATTTTATCGCAGTTTTCAAAATAAATATCAGCTTTTCTTTTTTTTTCATATATTGTGCCGGTAAAAAACATCTCTGTTCAGATGCAGTTTAAATAAAGCTGTGTGGTTTTGAACTGAGTCAGTTCCAGTAAAACCCTGCAGTGTTTCCTCGAAACAGTGACTCAGTGTGAATCAAACTGAAACAACACAAGCCACAGCCGTCACTTCCTCTGTCAACCCCGAACATCAGAGTCTGGACTGAAGCAGGTCTGAACCAGAACTAAACCAGGTCTAAACCAGGTCTAAACCGGGTCTAAACCAGGTCTAAACCAGGACTAAACCAGGTCTGAACCGGGACTAAACCGGGTCTAAACCAGGACTAAACCAGGTCTAAACCAGGTCTAAACCAGGTCTAAACCAGGTCCAAACCAGGACTAAACCAGGTCTAAACCAGGTCTAAACCAGGACTGCACCGGGACTGGACCGGGTCTGGGCCGGGTCTGGACCAGGACTGAACCAGGACTGAACCAGGTCTAAACCAGGTCTAAACCAGGTCTAAACCAGGTCCAAACCAGGTTTAAACCAGGTCTAAACCAGGACTAAACCAGGTCTAAACCGGGTCTAAACCGGGTCTAAACCAGGTCTAAACCAGGTCTAAACCAGGACTAAACCAGGTCTGAACCGGGTCTAAACCAGGTCTAAACCAGGTCTAAACCAGGTCTAAACCGGGTCTAAACCAGGTCTAAACCAGGTCTAAACCAGGACTAAACCAGGTCTAAACCAGGTCTAAACCAGGTCTAAACCAGGACTAAACCAGGTCTAAACCAGGACTGCACCGGGACTGGACCGGGTCTGGGCCGGTCTGGACCAGGACTGAACCAGGACTGAACCAGGTCTAAACCAGGTCTAAACCAGGTCTAAACCAGGTCCAAACCAGGTTTAAACCAGGTCTAAACCAGGACTAAACCAGGTCTAAACCGGGTCTAAACCGGGTCTAAACCAGGTCTAAACCAGGTCTAAACCAGGACTAAACCAGGTCTGAACCGGGTCTAAACCAGGTCTAAACCAGGTCTAAACCAGGTCTAAACCGGGTCTAAACCAGGTCTAAACCAGGTCTAAACCAGGACTAAACCAGGTCTAAACCAGGTCTAAACCAGGTCTAAACCAGGACTAAACCAGGTCTAAACCAGGACTGCACCGGGACTGGACCGGGTCTGGGCCGGGTCTGGACCGGGTCTGGACCAGGACTGAACCAGGACTAAACCAGGACTAAACCAGGAACAGCACATTAACGGGGAATCCATGGATCAAGTCTTGGACAATTGTTGACTAAATGTGTGATTAATAACATGTTTTTATTTTAATGTTTTGTACGAACTCCTCATTTATTATCATTACTTCTAAGCACTTAACTAACAGCACTTTAATGCCCCCAAGACTCGACTATGGATGACCTGTTTTAGCCCCCCCAGGACTAAACCGCGACTAACCAGGTCTGAACCGGGTCTGGACTGGGTCTGAACCAGAACTAAACCGGGTCTAAACCAGAGCTAAACCAGGACCGAACCGGGTCTGAACCAGGACTGAACCAGGATTGAACCAGGTCTAAACCAGGACTAAACCAAGTCTGAACCAGGTCTAAACCAGGACTGAACCAGGTCTAAACCAGGACTGAACCAGGTCTAAACCAGGACTAAACCAAGTCTGAACCAGGTCTAAACCAGGACTGAACCAGGTCTAAACCAGGTCTAAACCAGGTCTAAACCAGGACCGAACCGGGTCTGAACGAAGACTGAACCAGGATTGAACCAGGTCTAAACCAGGACTAAACCAGGACTAAACCGGGTCTAGGGTTTAGAGACACACACCTCTCCTCTGGTCTCAGACGGTAAAATTTAGACAGAATTTGGATTGGACCCCAGGTGACCTACAGGTTTCCTTCCTCTTATTTAGCAGGTCAGTAGGCCCGTGCACTATATCCTACAGTAGGAGTTTCTTTCAAATACAGCCCTAATCCTCAACAGGACTAAACCAGGACTAAACCGGGACTAAACCAGGACTAATCCAGGACTAAACCAGGACTAAACAAGGTCTAAACCAGGATTAAACCAGGACTAAAACAGGACTGAACCAGGACTAAACCAGGTCTAAACCAGGACTAAACCAGGTCTAGACCAGGACTAAACCAGGACTAATCCAGGACTAAACCAGGACTAAACAAGGTCTAAACCAGGATTAAACCAGGATTAAACCAGGTCTAAACGTAAAGGTAAAACTTCAAAGGATTTTACTGATGTTGATATTTCATTAATTAAGGAAATATTATTTATAGATCATATAGTTTCTTTTCAAAATGTTTTGTTCCAAGAAAAAATAAAAACGATCAAAGTCATTCCTTAATTTAAAGCTGCTGACAAAGATGTTTAAAAAGATTATTCTCTTGAGCATTAATGGAATTAATGGAAGAATTAACGAACTGTTCAGATGGGAAAAGTGCACTGTGGGAATCTGACCGCACGCAAAGATCCACAGAACAGACGTAACGTACGCGTCCTCTCGACTGTGACCGCTCACAGAGAGACACAGAACAGACGTAACGCAGTCCTCTCGACTGTGACCGCTCACAGAGAGACACAGAACAGACGTAACGCAGTCCTCTCGACTGTGACCGCTCACAGAGAGACACAGAACAGACGTAACGCAGTCCTCTCGACTGTGACCGCTCACAGAGAGACACAGAACAGACGTAACGCAGTCCTCTCGACTGTGACCGCGCACAGAGAGACACAGAACAGACGTAACGTAGTCCTCTCGACTGTGACCGCTCACAGAGAGACACAGAACAGACGTAACGTACGCGTCCTCTCGACTGTGACCGTGCACAGAGAGACACAGAACAGACGTAACGTACGCGTCCTCTCGACTGTGACCGCTCACAGAGAGACACAGAACAGACGTAACGCAGACATCCTCTCGACTGTGACCGCTCACAGAGAGACACAGAACAGACGTAACGCAGTCCTCTCGACTGTGACCGCTCACAGAGAGACACAGAACAGACGTAACGTACGCGTCCTCTCGACTGTGACCGCTCACAGAGAGACACAGAACAGACGTAACGCAGTCCTCTCGACTGTGACCGCTCACAGAGAGACACAGAACAGACGTAACGCAGACGTCCTCTCGACTGTGACCGCTCACAGAGAGACACAGAACAGACGTAACGCAGACGTCCTCTCGACTGTGACCGCTCACAGAGAGACACAGAACAGACGTAACGTACTCCTCTCGACTGTGACTGCTTACAGAGAGACACAGAACAGACGTAACGTAGTCCTCTCGACTGTGACCGCTCACAGAGAGACACAGAACAGGCATGCGTCTGGCGTCCTCTCGACTGTGACCGCTCACAGAGAGACACAGAACAGGCGTAACGCAGTCCTCTCGACTGTGACCGCTCACAGAGAGACACAGAACAGGCGTAACGCAGTCCTCTCGACTGTGACCGCACAGAGACACAGAACAGACGTAACGCAGACGTCCTCTCGACTGTGACCGCTCACAGAGAGACACAGAACAGACGTAACGTAGTCCTCTCGACTGTGACCGCTCACAGAGAGACACAGAACAGACGTAACGCAGACGTCCTCTCGACTGTGACCGCTCACAGAGAGACACAGAACAGACGTAACGCAGACGTCCGCTCGACTGTGACCGCTCACAGAGAGACACAGAACAGACGTAACGCAGTCCTCTCGACTGTGACCGCTCACAGAGACACAGAACAGACGTAACGCAGTCCTCTCGACTGTGACCGCTCACAGAGAGACACAGAACAGACGTAACGCAGACGTCCTCTCGACTGTGACCGCTCACAGAGAGACACAGAACAGACGTAACGTAGTCCTCTCGACTGTGACCGCGCACAGAGAGACACAGAACAGACGTAACGTAGTCCTCTCGACTGTGACCGCGCACAGAGACACAGAACAGACGTAACGTACGCGTCCTCTCGACTGTGACCGCTCACAGAGAGACACAGAACAGACGTAACGCAGTCCTCTCGACTGTGACCGCGCACAGAGAGACACAGAACAGACGTAACGCAGACGTCCTCTCGACTGTGACCGCTCACAGAGAGACACAGAACAGACGTAACGTAGTCCTCTCGACTGTGACCGCGCACAGAGAGACACAGAACAGACGTAACGTAGTCCTCTCGACTGTGACCGCTCACAGAGACACAGAACAGACGTGACGTACTCCTCTCGACTGTGACCGCTCACAGAGACACAGAACAGACGTAACGCAGTCCTCTCGACTGTGACCGCTCACAGAGAGACACAGAACAGACGTAACGCAGTCCTCTCGACTGTGACCGCGCACAGAGAGACACAGAACAGACGTAACGCAGTCCTCTCGACTGTGACCGCTCACAGAGAGACACAGAACAGACGTAACGTACGCAACCTCTCGACTGTGACCGCTCACAGAGAGACACAGAACAGACGTAACGTACGCGTCCTCTCGACTGTGACCGCTCACAGAGAGACACAGAACAGACGTAACGCAGTCCTCTCGACTGTGACCGCGCACAGAGAGACACAGAACAGACGTAACGCAGTCCTCTCGACTGTGACCGCTCACAGAGAGACACAGAACAGACGTAACGTACGCGTCCTCTCGACTGTGACCGCGCACAAAGAGACACAGAACAGACGTAACGCAGACATCCTCTCGACTGTGACCGCGCACAGAGAGACACAGAACAGACGTAACGCAGTCCTCTCGACTGTGACCGCTCACAGAGAGACACAGAACAGACGTAACGTACGCGTCCTCTCGACTGTGACCGCTCACAGAGAGACACAGAACAGACGTAACGCAGTCCTCTCGACTGTGACCGCTCACAGAGAGACACAGAACAGACGTAACGCAGACGTCCTCTCGACTGTGACCGCTCACAGAGAGACACAGAACAGACGTAACGCAGTCCTCTCGACTGTGACCGCGCACAGAGAGACACAGAACAGACGTAACGCAGTCCTCTCGACTGTGACCGCGCACAGAGAGACACAGAACAGACGTAACGCAGTCCTCTCGACTGTGACCGCTTACAGAGAGACACAGAACAGGCGTAACGCAGTCCTCTCGACTGTGACCGCTCACAGAGAGACACAGAACAGGCGTGCGCAGTCCTCTCGACTGTGACCGCTTACAGAGAGACACAGAACAGACGTAACGCAGTCCTCTCGACTGTGACCGCTCACAGAGAGACACAGAACAGACGTAACGCAGTCCTCTCGACTGTGACCGCTCACAGAGAGACACAGAACAGACGTAACGCAGACGTCCTCTCGACTGTGACCGCTCACAGAGAGACACAGAACAGGCATGCGTCTGGCGTCCTCTCGACTGTGACCGCGCACAGAGAGACACAGAACAGACGTAACGCAGTCCTCTCGACTGTGACCGCGCACAGAGAGACACAGAACAGACGTAACGCAGACGTCCTCTCGACTGTGACCGCTCACAGAGAGACACAGAACAGACGTAACGCAGACGTCCGCTCGACTGTGACCGCTCACAGAGAGACACAGAACAGACGTAACGTAGTCCTCTCGACTGTGACCGCGCACAGAGAGACACAGAACAGACGTAATGCAGTCCTCTCGACTGTGACCGCTCACAGAGAGACACAGAACAGACGTAACGCAGTCCTCTCGACTGTGACCGCTCACAGAGAGACACAGAACAGACGTAACGCAGACGTCCTCTCGACTGTGACCGCTCACAGAGAGACACAGAACAGACGTAACGTAGTCCTCTCGACTGTGACCGCTCACAGAGAGACACAGAACAGACGTAACGCAGTCCTCTCGACTGTGACCGCGCACAGAGAGACACAGAACAGACGTAACGCAGTCCTCTCGACTGTGACCGCTCACAGAGAGACACAGAACAGACGTAACGTACGCGTCCTCTCGACTGTGACCGCTCACAGAGAGACACAGAACAGACGTAACGAAGTCCTCTCGACTGTGACCGCGCACAAAGAGACACAGAACAGACGTAACGCAGTCCTCTCGACTGTGACCGCGCACAGAGAGACACAGAACAGACGTAACGCAGTCCTCTCGACTGTGACCGCTTACAGAGAGACACAGAACAGACGTAACGCAGTCCTCTCGACTGTGACCGCGCACAGAGAGACACAGAACAGACGTAACGTAGTCCTCTCGACTGTGACCGCGCACAGAGAGACACAGAACAGACGTAACGTAGTCCTCTCGACTGTGACCGCTTACAGAGAGACACAGAACAGACGTAACGCAGTCCTCTCGACTGTGACCGCTCACAGAGAGACACAGAACAGACGTAACGTAGTCCTCTCGACTGTGACCGCTTACAGAGAGACACAGACAGACGTAACGCAGTCCTCTCGACTGTGACCGCGCACAGAGAGACACAGAACAGACGTAACGTAGTCCTCTCGACTGTGACCGCTTACAGAGAGACACAGAACAGACGTAACGCAGTCCTCTCGACTGTGACCGCTCACAGAGAGACACAGAACAGACGTAACGTAGTCCTCTCGACTGTGACCGCTTACAGAGAGACACAGACAGACGTAACGCAGTCCTCTCGACTGTGACCGCGCACAGAGAGACACAGAACAGACGTAACGTACTCCTCTCGACTGTGACCGCTCACAGAGAGACACAGAACAGACGTAACGCAGTCCTCTCGACTGTGACCGCTCACAGAGAGACACAGAACAGACGTAACGCAGTCCTCTCGACTGTGACCGCTCACAGAGAGACACAGAACAGACGTAACGCAGACGTCCTCTCGACTGTGACCGCGCACAGAGAGACACAGAACAGACGTAACGCAGTCCTCTCGACTGTGACCGCTCACAGAGAGACACAGAACAGACGTAACGCAGTCCTCTCGACTGTGACCGCTCACAGAGAGACACAGAACAGACGTAACGCAGTCCTCTCGACTGTGACCGCTCACAGAGAGACACAGAACAGACGTAACGCAGTCCTCTCGACTGTGACAGTGCACAGAGAGACACAGAACAGACGTAACGCAGTCCTCTCGACTGTGACCGCTCACAGAGAGACACAGAACAGACGTAACGTACGCGTCCTCTCGACTGTGACCGCTCACAGAGAGACACAGAACAGAGGATGTGTTGAATGTGTTTGTTTGAGACAAAAAAAACTAAATAAAGTTCTTGCTCATGTGAGGGACATTTATTTTTTGCCATAAGTTTTGTCCAAAAACAGCTCTAAATCAAAAGTGTCCAGATAAATAAAAAGTCCTGATTTAAATCAATAAGTGACACTTGATCTCAGTTATTTTACACTGCACACTGCTTTAGTGTCTGTCCCGGCTTCAGTGGATTAAAAAAGAAACACACGTTTCCTCTGAGCTGTAAGGCCCAGCTTCAACAAAGATAAAGAGGAAAATAGACTTGTGATAACTGAACGTAACAGAGCTTTACGACTGAGCCCACATGAACCACAGATAAAATCTCTACATGTCACAAAGAGACTGCCTCAACAGGTCTCAGACTCAGATCAGACGATCAGAAGAGATCACAGACGATCATAAGAGATCACAGACGTTCAGAAGAGATCACAGACGATCAGAAGAGATCAGGGACGATCAGAAGAGATCAGGGACGATCAGAAGAGATCACAGACGATCAGAAGAGATTACAGACGTTCAGAAGAGATTACAGACGATCAGAAGAGATCACAGACGATCAGAAGAGATTACAGACGTTCAGAAGAGATCACAGACGTTCAGAAGAGATCAGGGACGATCAGAAGAGATCAGGGACGATCAGAAGAGATCACAGACGATCAGAAGAGATTACAGACGTTCAGAAGAGATCACAGACGATCAGAAGAGATCACAGACGATCAGAAGAGATCACAGACGATCAGAAGAGATCACAGACGATCATAAGAGATCACAGACGTTCAGAAGAGATCACAGACGATCAGAAGAGATCAGGGACGATCAGAAGAGATCACAGACGATCAGAAGAGATTACAGACGTTCAGAAGAGATCACAGACGATCAGAAGAGATTACAGACGTTCAGAAGAGATTACAGACGATCAGAAGAGATCACAGACGTTCAGAAGAGATCACAGACGATCAGAAGAGATCACAGACGATCAGAAGAGATCACGGACGATCAGAAGAGATCACGGACGATCAGAAGAGATTACGGACGATCAGAAGAGATCACGGACGATCAGAAGAGATCACGGACGATCAGAAGAGATCACGGACGATCAGAGGACCTCACGGACGATCAGAAGAGATCACAGATGTTCAGAAGAGATCACAGACGATCAGAAGAGATTACAGACGTTCAGAAGAGATTACAGACGATCAGAAGAGATCACGGACGATCAGAAGAGATCACGGACGATCAGAAGAGATTACAGACGTTCAGAAGAGATCACAGACGATCAGAAGAGATCACAGACGATCAGAAGAGATCACAGACGATCAGAAGAGATTACAGACGTTCAGAAGAGATCACGGACGTTCAGAAGAGATCAGGGACGATCAGAAGAGATCAGGGACGATCAGAAGAGATCACAGACGATCAGAAGAGATTACAGACGTTCAGAAGAGATTACAGACGTTCAGAATAGATCACAGACGTTTAGAAGAGATCACAGACGATCAGAAGAGATCACAGACGTTCAGAAGAGATCACAGACGTTCAGAAGAGATCACAGACGATCAGAAGAGATCACAGACGTTCAGAAGAGATCACAGACGTTCAGAAGAGATCACAGACGTTCAGAAGAGATCACAGATGTTCAGAAGAGATTACAGACGATCAGAAGAGATCACAGACGATCAGAAGAGATTACAGACGTTCAGAAGAGATTACAGACGATCAGAAGAGATCACAGACGATCAAATGAGTTTCAGTGAGAGTCAAAGGAAGACAGAGCCAGAGGAAAGTGGAAAAAATGAGATGGGTCCGGTCTAGACATCTTACATTTACAATAAAACTTATGGTTTCGTCCTGGTTTAGTCCCGGTGTAGTCCTGGTTTAGACCTGGTTTAGACCCGGTTTAGACCTGGTTTAGACCTGGTTTAGACCTGGTTTAGTCCTGGTTTAGACCCGGTTTAGACCCGGTTTAGACCCGGTTTAGATCTGGTTTAGACCCAGTTTAGACCCGGTTTAGACCCGGTTTAGACCCGGTTTAGACCTGGTTTAGACCTGGTTTAGACCTGGTTTAGACCCGGTTTAGTCCCGGTTTAGTCCCGGTTTAGACCCGGTTTAGATCCGGTTTAGACCCAGTTTAGACCCGGTTTAGACCCGGTTTAGTCCTGGTTTAGACCCGGTTTAGACCCGGTTTAGAACCGGTTTAGACCTTGTTTAGACCTGGTTTAGTCCCGGTTTAGTCCCGGTTTAGTCCCGGTTTAGTCCCGGTTTAGACCCAGTTTAGACCCAGTTTAGACCCGGTTTAGTCCTGGTTTAGACCTGGTTTAGACCCGGTTTAGACCTGGTTTAGTCCTGGTTTAGACCTGGTTTAGACCCAGTTTAGACCCGGTTTAGACCTGGTTAAGACCTTGTTCAGACCCGGTTTAGACCCGGTTTAGGGTATAACTCCTGACACTAGTGTAACTCTTGCTTGGTCGAGTGGGAGTTGATAGTGTAATGTTTATTTTTTCTGTAAAAGAGGACTCAAATATAAATATACGTCGCACGTTTACCTACATCGTTCCTCCGAACATGTGACTTTAATTGGACTTAATGGACTCGAGGGCAGGGCTGTGAAACCTGCAGAAGCCTGTTGTGCCTGTTTGTAGCTTATTGTTTCGAGTTGAGCTGCTGTTTCCGTCGTGTCTGGTGTAAACGCTGTGGTTTTCTTTATCGCTCTCACACTCAGAGCTATAGTTCGATCGGCTCTTTGCTCACCGCTGTTGTCACGATAAGCCTCTGAGTAAACGAACACACACTTAGACACTCTAATGTCTCGTGTGGGACGAAAGGTGAAAGCACTGCAGTAAAAACACTTAAATGACTGCTGTGTGGCTCTCAGGAGGAAACACTCGTCTGGTACTGAAATTAAGCTGTGTCACACCAAAACAGAAAACAATCGATTTAGTTTGGTCCCCGTGTGTTCACAAATGCATTTAAAACTGCATTAAACAACAAAAAATAAACCAAGAAACACACTAGATGGTGCTGTTGCCCAAATGCTAATACGGCACATCACTTTCTCAGTTTCACGTTTATTTAGTTTTTAATTTGTGTTGGTTTGTGTTGTTTCCGCTCTGGGGAAAGCTAAACGTGACATTTTTATTAAAGAATTATGAGGCTCTTTCTGTTTGGGCTCATCTGCGGTTCGCTTGAGGTTCACTTTAATCGAACTGTACCAGAGTTCAGATCTAATTTATTTAAGTGTAATAAACAGAGCAACCACACAGAACCATTAGACGTTCAGTACCGCTCCCTGTGCTGATGTCACTGTCCGTTTGCACATGCTCAGTGTGGTTTCCTGTAAAGGTCAGTGTGTGTCGTTACAACACTATACAACACTGTTTCAAAATGAAAATGAGTGTGTCTGTAGACTGTGACTCATATCTGTCAGAAATCTAAGAAAATGAGAGAATCCTGCAACAGTTGATATTAAATAACCACAGTGTAATGTCCTCAGTGTCTTTGCACAAACCTGTCCAGACTCCTATCCTCTTTTGTCTTCTCTCTTTTTTCTATCACACAAACCACTGAACCAAAGAAAAGGTTAAAATTCTAACAAACCTGCCAGAACTCAAAGCGTCTCTAACAGAACAGTTTTAGCAGTAAAACTTTATTGCTCAGTGAAAGTTCAAAAGGCCCTACAGCAGCTTCTACCTGCACCGATAAAAGTGCTTTCACTGTATTTACTCAGATATTCAAGCCTCTAATATGATTTAAAGCTTTCACTGGTCAATTATTTAATCTCAAATCTTCATCACGTGGAAGAACTGAGCGTTGCTGCGATGCACAAACTGCAATAAACATACATTTGCAATATGCATTATTTTAGGATCAAAAGTTAAAACTGAATTATGTGAAAGTGGCCGTTTAAGTTTGAAAACCCCAGGTTGTGGTTTAGTGTAAACGGTCCCAAACCACAGCGAGGCTTTGTCTGAGTCAAATCCCTGAGTTTGTAAAATGAAAAGTGGTCAGTGTGGACGGGGCCTTGCTTTGGACGGGGCCTTGCTTTGGACGGGGTCTCAGTGTGGACGGGGCCTCAGTGTGGACGGGGCCTCGGTGTGGACAGGGCCTCGCTTTGGACGGGGCCTCGCTTTGGACGGGGCCTCGCTTTGGACGGGGCCTCAGTGTGGACGGGGCCTCAGTGTGGACGGGGCCTCAGTGTGGACGGGGCCTCAGTGTGGACGGGGCCTCGCTTTGGACGGGGCCTTAGTGTGGACGGGGCCTCGCTTTGGACGGGGCCTCAGTGTGGACGGGGCCTCAGTGTGGACGGGGCCTCAGTGTGGACAGGGCCTCGCTTTGGACGGGGCCTCGCTTTGGACGGGGCCTTAGTGTGGACGGGGCCTCGGTGTGGACGGGGCCTCGGTGTGGACGGGGCCTCGGTGTGGACGGGGCCTCGGTGTGGACGGGGCCTCGCTTTGGTCGGGGCCTTGGTGTGGACGGGGCCTCGGTGTGGACGGGGCCTCGGTGTGGACGGGGCCTCGGTGTGGACGGGGCCTCGCTTTGGACGGGGCCTCGCTTTGGACGGGGCCTGGGTGTAAACGGGGCCTTAGGGCGGCAGTAGCTCAGTGATAGAGCAGTCGTCTTTCCACCAGAAGGTAGGCGGTTCGATTCTCACTCTCCTCACAGTTCATACTGTCGTTGTGTCCTTGGGCAAGACCATAGATAGTATAAATATGGATGATATCCGCCATCGGTCCTATTCACTGATATTGTCGTTACGATTCAGCAATAAAATGGCTGTTACATCCGGGATTTTCGGCTTTTACTCCAGAGTAAAACAATAGTTTTTAGATAGCGTAAACAAACGTAATAATCAAAAATTCACCCCCCAGAGTTGTCACGTAGTAAAAACTTAGCTCCAGAGACCGGAGCCATCTTTTGTACCAGGATGTAAACAGGATTTTTACTCTTGTAAAGTCACATTGGGTTTCTCCTTATATTTCTGCTTTTGGAGCCTGCCCTCTGGTGGACGGAGGTATATTGTCGTATTTTGCTGTATTTTGGCGCATGGCGGCGCCCTTACGCAACGACCATTTATGAGGTTCCATGAGAGACGCTTGGTCAAGACACGTACCCACCTTTCCTCCAGTGGCTGTAACACCGGTAAGTACTGTAGCTTTGGATAAAAGCGTCTGGTAAATGAATAAATGTAATGGACGGGGCCTGAGTGTGGACGGGGCCTGGGTGTGGACGGGGCCTGGGTGTGGGCGGGGCCTGGGTGTGGGCGGGGCACATACCTGTAATAGTAGACATCACTTTTCCCAGCGCTCAGTCCAGATTTGCGGATCACTTCCTCCTTTTTCCATCCGGGAGGCAGCGCAGGGCAGTCCGTCCTCCTCCGCTCCATCTTTGAACCACGACTCGATTAGGACTAGACCAGGACTAGACCAGGACTAGACCAGGACTAGACCAGGACTAGACCAGGGACTAAAAGAATGGCTGGACCAGAGCTAAAACAAGAACAAAACAGAAACCAGGTCTATATCAAGCCATAAAGTTTGACGAAACAGGAAATAAACCTAAATGCAAATGAGCTCTAAGCCCAGATTGAACCAAGACTAACATAGGCCAACCTTAGACCTGGACTCAACAAGATCTAAACCTGGACTAACCAAGACCTAGATATGAAATAAAGCAGAACTAAACCAGGTCTGAAGACTAAACTGGGTCTAAACCAGGACTTAGCCAGAGTTTGAATCAAAACAAAACCAAGCCTGAATATGGGTCTAAACCAGGGTTAAAACTAGTTCTAGACCAGTTCTGAACCAGCTCCAGACCAGAACCGACCCTCAGCTCAGAGTGGATCCGCCTCAGATGCTCTGTTCTTCGGCTGCGACTGCTCTCTGACCCCGCTGCTGTTTCGCCCAACCTCCGCTGCTTATTTCCGGTTGAACTCCGTCAGAGCGACTCGGTTCTGACCCGGTCTCTTCTCAAACCGGTCTAAATCCGTGTCTTTGGTCCCAAACGACCCACTTTAGTCCGGTTTGGTCCCGGTTTTAGTGCGTTTTATTACGCTGTAGTCTAACGGCTGATCCGCTCTGATCTGATCTGGACCAACGGCGACGTGACGTCAGGCTCACGCACACACACACCTACTGCGTCACCACGGTTACGCACGGCACGTACACAGCGCGCTTTAGTCTGACGCGCGATAAACATCGAGAAATGTGGCAAAAAAGAAAAAAAAGAAACCCTGCCTTAAACAGGCTCAAAGGAGTTGGGGTAAGTTTAGACCAGGTCTAATCCAGCCCAAAACCAGGTCTAAACCAGGTCTTATCCAGGCCAAAACCAGGTCTAAACCAGGTCTAAGCCAGGTCTAAACCAGGTCTAATCCAGGCCAAAACCAGGTCTAAACCAGCTCTAATCCAGGTCTAATCCAGGCCTAAACCAGGTCTAAACCAGGTCTAAACCAGGCCAAAACCAGGTCGAAACCAGGTCTAATCCAGGTCTAAACCAGGTCTAATCCAGGCCAAAACCAGGCCAAAAACAGGTCTAAACCAGGTCTAAACAAGGTCTAAACCAGGTCTAAACAAGGTCTAACCCAGGTCTAAAAATGTAACAATCATAAATAAGTTAAAGACCACATGATGTTTTCGTCAAATTTACAAAAGAAAAATGGAGCAGAAAGGCACGTGTTACAGCACGATCTTTGACACAGCATAAGAGGCCCCTACACCTGAGGCCCTTACACCTGAGGCCCCTACACCTGAGGCCCTTACACCTGAGGCCCCTACACCTGAGGCCCTTACACCTGAGGCCCCTACACCTGAGGCCCCTACACCTGAGGCCCTTACACCTGAGGCCCCTACACCTGAGGCCCTTACACCTGAGGCCCTTACACCTGAGGCCCCTACACCTGAGGCCCTTACACCTGAGGCCCTTACACCTGAGGCCCCTACACCTGAGGCCCTTACACCTGAGGCCCTTACACCTGAGGCCCCTACACCTGAGGCCCCTACACCTGAGGCCCTTACACCTGAGGCCCTTACACCTGAGGCCCCTACACCTGAGGCCCCTACACCTGAGGCCCTTACACCTTTGGCCCCTGCTGTTACATAACAATAATGTAATATATTAATATTTGATGTAACCCTGTGTGACTTTCTGAAAGGCACCAGTAGATGGCGCCTGAGCCTTGTGAACTGAGAGGGAGAGAGAGCAGATAAAGTTGACCCCTTTGAGCCAAAGGTCGTCAGCGTCACACAACTGCTGGAGGACTCTTGAGGATTCTGGGGGACTCTGGGGGACTCGAGAGGACTCTGGGGGACTCTGGAGGACTCTTAAGGATTCTGGGGGACTCTGGGGGACTCTTGAGGACTCTGGGGACTCTGGAGGACTCTGGGGACTCTGAAGGGCTCTGGGGGACTCTAGAGGATTCTGGAGGACTCTGCAGGACTCTGGGGGACTCTGGGGGACTCTGGGGGACTCTTGAGGACTCTGGGGGACTCTTGAGGATTCTGAAGGACTCTGGGGGATTCTTGAGGATTCTGGAGGACTCTGCAGGACTCTGGGGGACTCTGGAGGACTCTGGGGGACTCTGGGGGACTCTGGAGGACTCTGGGGGACTCTGGGGGACTCTTGAGGACTCTGGAGGACTCTGGGGGACTCTGGCGGAAGACACCGGAGGACAGATTTATTAACGGGTCATAGTTTGATAGTTTTTAACGTTTCTTTGCAGCTCTTCTGTTTATGGAGGATGTCTGGTGTTTGTAAAGATTTGCCGAAAACATGCTTTAGCATTTACAAAAATCTGTAAGAATGATGAAGCGGCAGTAGCTCAGTGGGTAGAGTGTAGTCGTCCTTCAACCGGAAGGTAGGCGGTTCGATTCCCCACAGTTCATACTGTCGTTGTGTCCTTGGGCAAGACACTTAACCCACCCTGCCTCCAGTGGCTGTAACACTGGTAATTACTGTAGAACAATGTAAGTCTCTTTGGATAAAAGCGTCTGCTAAATGAATAAATGTAAATGTAAGCTGCCTTTTATCTTTGAACATTATATAATTTATTGATGTAGTGAACCTTGAGTGTATGTCTCTGTGTGAGCTGCTCTCACCTGAGCAGGTGTAGAGCAGGTTTAATCTGTGGATAAAACTCAGTCCGACAGGTTCTCGTCCTGCTGCTGTTTCTGGAAGGAACATGAACAGGAACTGTGCGCCCTGTGAGTTTCCTTCAGAGGGTTTTGTAAATCATGCTTTCACAGTCTGACAGTGTGTAATGTTGTGTAAAAACTGTAATGCTGAGAATGTGTGTGTAGTGCCTCTGACCTTAGGCTCATTGGGGTCAAGTTTTGAGATTTCTTTTGACTTTAGAGTCTGAGCTAATTTTAGAAAACTGTAGTGTTTGAAAAGCTGAGACCATTGACAACAAAAGGCACATCGGGGCCAGTCTGAGTTCAGCTGAAGCCTGTGATCCTGTGACCCTTGTGACCCCACCCTGAGACCCGCCCATGCTTCAGTTCACAGACGTTTACATCACATCTGCTGAGGTCAGGTCTGTGGTTTTAAATAAAAGAGGAAGAGGTGTGTCAAATGATAGTCACTGAGAGGAGTTTCTAAAGCTGTAGAAGCAGAAGTTAGTTTGATCTAAAGTGTTTATTTTCCTTTTACAGAAATAAAACCAAATTAGAAAGCAATTGCTAACAACATATAAAAATAAAAGAGACAGTTGCAGACAAAATCCTGTACTCACAACCACGCACTACAGGGTGTTAAGACAGATTGAATTCACAAAATAAATGTCCTGTTTCCTGTTGAATGTTTCACCGGACCTATGTAGAGCTGCTGGTTCAGTGCAGGGCAGAGACTGGCAGCTGTTGTCGGGTTAGTCTCATTTTGGTGCAGCATGTGTTTCCTGAAGGGTTACACTGAGTAGCTCCTGGAGAGACGTCCTGAAGCAGCATGTGCTCTTTTGCTCTGATTAGAGCTGTGTGGGTGGGGCTGGGGTACCTCCTGAGCTTTTCACAATAAAAAAAGTTTGCAGGATATTGCACAAACCAAATACAACTAGAATAACAAGAGAAGGAAATTTTCTTGTCCACACTTCTGAAAACATCAGGTCTTTGATTTTAGATACGGGGTATATTTTCAGTCAGCTGTAGTAGATCTGTGCCTTTGTTAATCAGAGGCTAAAAAAGCTGATAAACCTGTGGAGGAAATACTTAAACTTTTTACAGTAATGCCACAAGGAAGACATCCACGTGAATTCCTTGTTCAGTGACTTCTGCACTGACTGTGTTTTACAGAATATCCTCCTCCTCAGCCACTGTTCAACATCATTCTCAGGACGGTCCGGGTCTGGAAAGAGTGCCTCTGGGAACACCATCCTGTCTGCACTGAAGTCCAAACACAGCTTCACCTCGAGGGTTCAGTCTGAGCCCGTCACCTCTGTGTGTGAGGCCGAGACTGTGGAGGCCTACGGGACAAAACTGACCATTGTGGACACTCCCGACTTCCTCCACGACAAGATGAAAGACTCCCAAACGCAGCTGGAGGTGTGTAGGAACTACTTAGTCCTGGGGCGTTACATTGTGCTGCTGGTGCTGAAGGTGGGTCGCTTCACAGAAGTTGACCTGTTGGAGAAACTGGAGCAAAAACTACAGACAAGCCTCAGAGACAACACTTTTCTGCTGCTAACCCATGGAGAGGAGCTGAAGGGAAAGCACAGCGAGTTCTTTAACTCGAACCCAGAGCTGCGGAAAATCGCAGACCAGTGCAACCACGTCTTCAACAACCTGAAACAGAGCTCAGAGCGACAAAGCTGCTGACGAAGATTCCACATTATCAAATCTTTGTCTCTGTGAATACTCAAAGAGAATAATTCCACATTCAGAGGGTGTTTAGACAGGACTCTGTAACCCTCAGGTACATCGAGTATATTCTGAGTTACAGACTTTCCCTCCGGTCTCTCAGAGGCTCACAGTTTCAGGATATTTACTCCAGAAATGTTTGCCTTTTTAACTCAATCAGAATTATTTGGATTTAGGGAAGATTAGGTACATGCCCGATACCTATTTAATTATAATAAAAAAAGCTGAAGCTGTCGACCATGATCCTCAACAGGACCTCAATGATGTGGCAGATATTTCCGTGTTCGATGCCAGCGGAGCAGGTTTAATCTGAATGCCTCATACGTAAATAAAGACTCTGATTGACAGATGTTTTTTGAGTTCTGCGTGAAAACCAAAACCTGGCGACTGTGTTCAAAGAAAGAATGAGGACAGACTTCTTGACAAGAAGGAAATGTTTGAGGAGAAGTTTCAGAATTAAACAAAAACTTGAGAAGACTGATTCATTTGGATTAGATTGTGTTGGATGGATCAGCATTGACTCTTTCAGCACCACACGTTCCATAAAAGTTTCAGTCGAAAGCTGACAAAGGATCTGTCTATGACACATATACTAGGAGCCTTTGTTCAGACTTTAACCTTTATTACCTCACCTCTTCACAAAGATATGATTGTCTCTATATAGTTTTATTAAAGGCCCTGCAACTATGAAGCAAATGAAATAGTAGCATGTTTCTTTTTTTATTTGTTTTGTTTTTGCCACGGTAACAAAACTTAGGCCATGTTTTCTCTTTGTATGTTTAAAAACATATATAACAATGGCCCAAATGTATTGAATAAAAAAATAATAATCAGGGTCTTGCTTAACCCACTTTTCATCAAAATTAATAACACAATTTTATAAAAATGTCCCCAGGATTTAGCAAATATAAAAATAAAATATCTAAACCTACAAACGTGTCCTTGTGTGTTTGTTTTTTGTCTGTTTCTTGAACTCTTCAGATTAAAAAGATAAATAAAATCTTGTCCCCAAAAGACAAACTAAAGAAGTGATAAGAGTATTTATTTATTTTTATTTTTATAAATGTGTTCATTGCTCTCGGCAGCGTTTGACGCAGTGACTCGCTGCCATGGCAACGGTTGACAGCGGCTAATGCTAGACGGCTAAAACACGATAAAGTAGTTGAATACATATTGTTCTAATATAGTACTTAACAAACACGTGCATAAAGTTGTTATAATGTTGTTTTGTGAGTCCTCTCTTATAATAGACAGGTTTGTGTAGTGTTTTAGTAAGTTTTATGAAGTTTTATGCTAAGCGGAAGTCAACATGGGAAGTACTAAATATTAACTGACTCTGGATCAGCTCAGTGGAAAAGTTGCTCTACCCGCGATGTTTGAAAGTTTTGTAAGATTTTTACTTTATAAATTGCTTTTTCAAAGTGGACACGGGTTAAAACTAAAACGAGACATAAAGGTGAGTGTTTATCCTTAGTTTGAAACGTCTATTTGACAGTTTTCGATCATTTTGTCGATTCTTAGCTTCTTTCCCTCAAGCTAAACTTTGAACTGAATCCAACACTTTCTGAGTGGCTTTACGTTTATCTTTGCCTCTTATTCTACATTTGACACTCTTAAAGTTTCGATCGATGGTTTAAATAACTGAAGTTAAGAGTTCAGCAGCAGCTCTTATTAACGTTATTCTGTCTCTTAGCTTCCGAAGCTAACCTGTAGTTAGCCCGAAGCTGAGATTCAAAACAAAAGGTTCAAAATAACTGTAAACAAGATCCATTTAATACGAACCATGTGGTTTTACTTCATTATTAAATATGAATAAAAGACTACAACATGTTTAACACCTGTATAAATGTCACTATTAGGTCTGTTGTCTATGACAGGAACAATAATATTGACAGTTTCAAGTTAAAGCTTTAAGCTCCTGATGGAGATACAATCCCAAAAGAAGAACGAATGGATTCCTGTTGTCTTTTGTGTTTTGAGCCTCTTCTGTGTTTTTGTGTTTTTTATTTTTTATTCTGACAGAATGCGGTCCAGTTTTTACTCGAAGAATGCCCTGTCTCCTGAGTCCACAGTGACGTCTCTTCTGTCCAGCTCCGGGCATTTAACCAGCAACCTCCAGCCGTCAGCCCTCAGCTCCTCCTTCACCTTTAAAAACAAGGTCTGAACAAGTTTTAGATGGGTTTGAACAGGTTTAAATGGATTTGAACAGGTTTTAGATGATTTCGAACAGGTTTTAGATGGATTCTAACAGGTTTTAGATGGATTCTAACAGGTTTTAGATGGATTTGAACAGGTTTTAGATGGATTTGAACAGGGTTTAGATGAATTTGAACAGGGTTTAGATGAATTTGAACAGAGTTTAGTTGGATTCAGACAGGTTTTATTTGGATTTGAACCGGTTTGAAACTCTTTCTTCAGGATTATGAGTCTGCGTCCGCGGCTCTTGATGCGTACATCTCCGACTTTGAGCGCAGTCGTCGTGGAAACGTGTCGTTGTTAGGGGCGGGGCTGGTGCTGCCCCCCTCCTCCCCTCACAGGACTCCACTGAGCATGCTCAGAAACAGAGACGGTAGGTGTTCTTGTGTCCTTCTCTTAAAAAAGTCCTGTAAACGTGTGTAAAGTCTGTTCTGTTCTGTGCAGTCCTGAGAGAGCGTCTGTCCGACCGAGAGCTGGACTTTCTGTCTCTGCCCGTCAGCTCCCTCTGTCACCGCAGCAACAGGGACCGCCTCTCCATGACGACCGACGAGCTGATGTCCATCCCAAACGACGGCTCCATGCCCGTCACTCACACGACGGCCTACATACACGGTCCTTAAACGCAGCACACCACATATCAGCAACAAGGAAATGGGCAGCTAAAAAATTTGCCATTTTAATTTTTAAAAATCCACTTGTCTTGAATTCCACCTGAAAAAGTTATGACCTTTAATGGGTTTAATGTTTTTATTTTTCCTTCAGGAGTGATGTCTAAGTCTGGAGCCTCTCAGCAGCGCTCTCCAGTTAAACACAGCTGCTCCCAAAGCCACGCCCCCGGGTCCAGCCATCCAATCAGAATGCTGCGCTGCTCCAGGTCTGACCTCTGACTCTCTTCAACCTCCCCTGTGTAAGAGCTCTCCTGGCTTCTCTTCATCATGTGTCTCCTCTGTCCAGATGCGGAGGAGCTCAGGCGAACAGCGGAACCAGCTTCAACACTTCCTCTGCTCTGAAGGTGAACCACAACCACAGAACATGGACTTGAACAGGTCTTAGGTGGATTTGAACAGGTCTTCGGTAGATTTTGAACCTTGTTTTAGTTGGAATTGAACAGGTTTTCGTTGGATTTTAACAGTTTTCAGGTTGATTTGAACAGTTTTCAGGTTGATTTGAACAGTTTTAGGTGGATTTGAACAGTTTCAGGTGGATTTGAACAGTTTTCAGGTGGATTAGAACAGTTTTCATGTTGATTTGAACAGTTTTAGGTTGATTTGAACAGTTTTCAGGTGAATTTGAACAGTTTTCAGGTGAATTTGAACAGTTTTCAGGTTGATTTGAACAGTTTTCAGGTTGATTTGAACAGTTTTCAGGTTGATTTGAACAGTTTTTGTGTTGATTTGAACAGTTTTAAGGTGGATTTGAACAGGTTTCAGGTGGATTTGAACAGGTTTCATGTTGATTTGAACAGGTTTCATGTTGATTTGAACAGTTTTCAGGTGGATTTGAACAGTTTTCAGGTGGATTTGAACAGTTTTCAGGTGGATTTGAACAGTTTTCATGTTGATTTGAACAGTTTTCAGGTTGATTTGAACAGTTTTCAGGTTGATTTGAACAGTTTTCAGGTGAATTTGAACAGTTTTCAGGTTGATTTGAACAGTTTTTGTGTTGATTTGAACAGTTTTTGTGTTGATTTGAACAGGTTTCATGTGGATTTGAACAGGTTTCATGTGGATTTGAACAGGTTTCATGTGGATTTGAACGGTTTTCAGGTGGATTTGAACAGTTTTCAGGTGGATTTGAACAGGTTTCAGGTGGATTTGAACAGGTTTCATGTGGATTTGAACAGGTTTCATGTGGATTTGAACAGGTTTCATGTGGATTTGAACAGTTTTCAGGTGGATTTGAACAGATTGAACTCCACACATTTACAGCTGGTTGTCCTTCTCAGGCCGATCGTAGACCCTCCTCGTGTCTGGGCCTAGGACCTCCTACTCTGATGCACCTCCCTCACTGGCTCAGCAGCAATAAGGCAGCGGTGGACTGCTCTGAGATCCACAGCCTCCCGGAGCTGTCCTACCCCCCCTGGATACAGCACTGTGACCCCGGCCAATCAGAGCACAGCCTCGAAGGCCAATCAGAGGGAGGACACATCGAGGGTATGTCCTGTTTTCTGTGCTCTATCCTTCCAACGACTTATCATCAAGTACTTATGTGTCCAACACCAGACCAGACTTAGACCAGGTCCAGACTCACAGAGGTCAGAGTTAGTCCAGACTTAGACCAGGTCCAGACTCACAGAGGTCAGAGTTAGTCCAGACTTAGACCAGATCCAGACTCACAGAGGTCAGAGTTAGTCCAGACTTAGACCAGGTCCAGACTCACAGAGGTCAGAGTTAGTCCAGACTTAGACCAGGTCCAGACTCACAGAGGTCAGAGTTAGTCCAGACTTAGACCAGGTTCAGACTTAGACCAGGTCCAGACTCACAGAGGTCAGAGTTAGTCCAGACTTAGACCAGGTCCAGACTCACAGAGACAGAGTTAGTCTAGACTTAGACCAGGTCCAGACTCACGGAGGTCAGAGTTAGTCCAGTCTTAGACCAGGTCCAGACTCACGGAGACAGAGTTAGTCCAGTCTTAGACCAGGTCCAGACTCACGGAGGTCAGAGTATGTCCAGTCTTAGACCAGGTCCAGACTCACGGAGGTCAGAGTTAGTCCAGTCTTAGACCAGGTCCAGACTCACGGAGGTCAGAGTATGAAGGAGACAGAGTTAGTCTAGACTTAGACTAGGTCCAGACTCACGGAAGTCAGAGTTAGTCCAGTCCTAGACTAGGTCCAGACTCACAGAGGTCAGTTTTAGTCCAGTCTTAGACCAGGTCCAGACTCATGGAGGTCAGAGTTAGTCCAGTCTTAGACCAGGTCCAGACTCACGGAGGTCAGAGTTAGTCTAGACTTAGACCAGGTCCAGACTCACGGAGGTCAGAGTTAGTCTAGACTTAGACCAGGTCCAGACTCATGAAGGAGACCGAGTTAGTCCAGATCAGGTCCAGATCCTTAGGCTTATGTTCCATTTTTGTGAAGTAGTTCTGTTTGGTTTTTCCAGATTTTCCAGCCTCTGCTCCGTCCTGGGTCGAGGATCTGGACGATGAGCAACAGGTAAAAACACACTCTTCCTAAAACCTTCGTTCCACGGCGAAAGCAGGTTACCCCAGTCTTGTGTTTGTTCCTGGTATGTTTTCAGGCCGACAGTGAGCTGACGCTCAGAGAGCTGCGGCTACAGTTGGCTGAACAGATTTCACTCCTGGCCTCAGAGAGAAAGAGCTCCGACACAGCAGAGTCGCTCTTCAGAGGTACAGGCTCAGGAGAAAACTGTCACTGGAACCATGAGTGTAGTGGCCTTTTCTCCAATAAAAAACAAAGACTCAGCTAAACTTAAACTCAAAAGTCCACTGAGGCACCAGACCTTTACTGAGGGAATAAAAAGTCCATTATCCAGACAGGTTTTAAAGGTTTTATTTGTTAACCACACTGCTGCTTGTTTTGCTACAAAAGAAAAAAGTCCCTTTTATAAGTCCAAACATAAAACCTTAAGGACTGCTCATGATCAGTGTTTGGCTGCAATATAAAAAAAACTGGACTAAACAAGGACTAAAGTAAAATTAAACCAGGAGAAATCCAAGGACTCAATTCGAGCTAAAACTAAACATAGGCTACACTAAATCTGGATTAAATTTGGACTAAAGTTGAAGTAAAGGTGGACTTGATATAATTGGACTAAAACCAGGATTAGACCAGAATTATCCCTGGACTAACTGAGGTCTAAAGAAAGACTTAACCCTAAAGAAAAAAATGTACTAAACGAAATAATACAGATCCCATTTATTTTAAAGTAAATACTCTGGTGTTTTCAGACAGAAGGATGGAGTCTCTGATCCAGAAGGCAGACCTGGTCCTGGACTCTCTGACCCAGACCTCAGCCAGTTCTCAAGAACCAGGTCTGAACTTGATCCACTTTTTAATCTTGAAAAATCTTTTGAATAAACCATTGTGGACTTTTGGTAAATCTGCCCTAAAGCCTTGCATACACGGTTTGTGCAGCTTTTTATGAAGGATAGAAAACAAAAATAAAAGCTCCAGATGAAACTTTGACGGCTTTGAGCTCCTCCAAGTATCTCAGTCTGACACCAAGTGTGCCCAGCAGCTTCAGTGGTGCTCATGTTTGTTCTTTGTCCCGAGTCCAGTGAGAACCGAGGACCTGCTGCTGCCGGACTCTGTTCCAGGTCCAAGTCCAGCTTCTCAGGTATTCCATGACATAAACAGATTTTAGGAAAATATTGATTGATCATCTATTAACTTTAATTTCCATATTTATAATGCGTTTTACTGTCTACCATATTAAGGTAGAAATTTATCAGGTGTTTTTTTTTTTATGTTCACAGCCTTCAAGCAGCTCTGTGGGGTCTCAGCCTGGTCTCTGCGGTCCCTCTGTGGGGACTCAACCCGGTCTCTGCGGTCCCTCTGTGGGGTCTCAGCCCGGTCTCTGGGCTCCCTCTGTGGGGACTCAACCCGGTCTCTGCGGTCCCTCTGTGGGGACTCAACCCGGTCTCTGCGGTCCCTCTGTGGGGACTCAACCCGGTCTCTGCGGTCCCTCTGTGGGGACTCAACCCGGTCCATTAGAAGCCATGAAGCAGATCCTGTTCAGACTTCAGGCTGTGGAGACGGAGCTGGAGAAGAGACAGACTCTACAGCGAGGGGTGCTAGAGGAGAGGCTACAGGAGAGGCTACAGGAGAGGCTACAGGAGAGACTACAGGTGAGACTGCAGGAGAGACTGCAGGAGAGACTACAGGTGAGACTGCAGGAGAGACTACAGGTGAGACTACAGGTGAGACTGCAGGAGAGACTGCAGGAGAGACTACAGGTGAGACTGCAGGAGAGACTACAGGTGAGACTACAGGTGAGACTACAGGTGAGACTACAGGAGAGACTACAGGTGAGACTACAGGGGCACTACAGGTGAGACTGCAGGTGAGACTGCAGGTGAGACTACAGGTGAGACTACAGGGGCACTACAGGTGAGACTACAGGTGAGACTACAGGTGAGACTGCAGGAGAGACTGCAGGAGAGACTGCAGGAGAGACTGCAGGAGAGACTGCAGGAGAGACTGCAGGAGACTACAGGTGAGACTACAGGTGAGACTACAGGGGCACTACAGGTGAGACTGCAGGAGAGACTGCAGGTGAGACTGCAGGTGAGACTACAGGTGAGACTACAGGGGCACTACAGGTGAGACTGCAGGAGAGACTACAGGTGAGACTGCAGGTGAGACTGCAGGTGAGACTGCAGGAGAGACTACAGGTGAGACTACAGGAGAGACTACAGGAGAGACTACAGGTGAGACTGCAGGTGAGACTGCAGGTGAGACTGCAGGAGAGACTACAGGTGAGACTACAGGTGAGACTACAGGTGAGACTGCAGGTGAGACTGCAGGTGAGACTACAGGTGAGACTACAGGTGAGACTACAGGTGAGACTGCAGGTGAGACTACAGGAGAGACTGCAGGAGAGACTGCAGGAGAGACTACAGGTGAGACTACAGGTGAGACTACAGGTGAGACTACAGGTGAGACTACAGGTGAGACTGCAGGTGAGACTGCAGGAGAGACTGCAGGAGAGACTACAGGTGAGACTACAGGTGAGACTGCAGGTGAGACTGCAGGTGAGACTACAGGTGAGACTGCAGGTGAGACTACAGGTGAGACTACAGGTGAGACTACAGGTGAGACTACAGGTGAGACTACAGGAGAGACTACAGGTGAGACTGCAGGAGAGACTACAGGTGAGACTACAGGTGAGACTGCAGGAGAGACTACAGGTGAGACTGCAGGTGAGACTGCAGGTGAGATTGCAGGAGAGACTGCAGGAGAGACTACAGGTGAGACTACAGGTGAGACTACAGGTGAGACTGCAGGTGAGACTACAGGTGAGACTACAGGTGAGACTGCAGGTGAGACTACAGGAGAGACTACAGGAGAGACTACAGGTGAGACTGCAGGTGAGACTACAGGTGAGACTACAGGTGAGACTGCAGGAGAGACTACAGGTGAGACTACAGGTGAGACTGCAGGAGAGACTGCAGGTGAGACTGCAGGAGAGACTACAGGTGAGACTACAGGTGAGACTACAGGTGAGACTACAGGTGAGACTGCAGGAGAGACTGCAGGTGAGACTGCAGGAGAGACTACAGGTGAGACTACAGGTGAGACTACAGGTGAGACTACAGGTGAGACTACAGGTGAGACTGCAGGTGAGACTACAGGTGAGACTGCAGGTGAGTCTACAGGTGAGACTACAGGTGAGACTGCAGGTGAGACTGCAGGTGAGACTGCAGGTGAGACTGCAGGTGAGACTGCAGGTGAGACTGCAGGAGAGACTACAGGTGAGACTGCAGGTGAGACTGCAGGTGAGACTGCGGGGGCACTACAGGTGAGACTACAGGTGAGACTACAGGTGAGACTACAGGTGAGTCAACAGGAGAGACTGCAGGAGAGACTACAGGAGAGACTACAGGTGAGACTACAGGTGAGTCAACAGGAGAGACTACAGGTGAGACTGCAGGAGAGACTACAGGTGAGACTACAGGTGAGACTGCAGGAGAGACTGCAGGTGAGACTGCAGGAGAGACTACAGGTGAGACTACAGGTGAGACTACAGGTGAGACTACAGGTGAGACTGCAGGAGAGACTGCAGGTGAGACTGCAGGAGAGACTACAGGTGAGACTACAGGTGAGACTACAGGTGAGACTACAGGTGAGACTACAGGTGAGACTGCAGGTGAGCCTACAGGTGAGACTACAGGTGAGACTACAGGTGAGACTACAGGTGAGACTACAGGTGAGACTGCAGGTGAGACTGCAGGTGAGTCTACAGGTGAGACTGCAGGTGAGACTGCAGGTGAGACTGCAGGTGAGACTGCAGGTGAGACTGCAGGTGAGACTGCAGGAGAGACTACAGGTGAGACTGCAGGTGAGACTGCAGGTGAGACTGCGGGGGCACTACAGGTGAGACTACAGGTGAGACTACAGGTGAGACTACAGGTGAGTCAACAGGAGAGACTGCAGGAGAGACTACAGGAGAGACTACAGGAGAGACTACAGGAGAGACTACAGGTGAGACTACAGGTGAGTCAACAGGAGAGACTACAGGTGAGACTGCAGGAGAGACTACAGGTGAGACTACAGGTGAGACTGCAGGAGAGACTGCAGGTGAGACTGCAGGAGAGACTACAGGTGAGACTACAGGTGAGACTACAGGTGAGACTACAGGTGAGACTGCAGGAGAGACTGCAGGTGAGACTGCAGGAGAGACTACAGGTGAGACTACAGGTGAGACTACAGGTGAGACTACAGGTGAGACTACAGGTGAGACTGCAGGTGAGACTACAGGTGAGACTGCAGGTGAGTCTACAGGTGAGACTACAGGTGAGACTACAGGTGAGACTACAGGTGAGACTGCAGGTGAGACTACAGGTGAGACTGCAGGTGAGTCTACAGGTGAGACTACAGGTGAGACTGCAGGTGAGACTACAGGTGAGACTGCAGGTGAGTCTACAGGTGAGACTACAGGTGAGACTGCAGGTGAGACTGCAGGTGAGACTGCAGGTGAGACTGCAGGTGAGACTGCAGGTGAGACTGCAGGAGAGACTACAGGTGAGACTGCAGGTGAGACTGCAGGTGAGACTGCGGGGGCACTACAGGTGAGACTACAGGTGAGACTACAGGTGAGACTACAGGTGAGTCAACAGGAGAGACTACAGGAGAGACTACAGGAGAGACTACAGGAGAGACTACAGGTGAGACTGCAGGTGAGACTGCAGGTGAGACTGCAGGTGAGACTACAGGTGAGACTGCAGGTGAGACTACAGGTGAGACTGCAGGTGAGACTACAGGTGAGACTACAGGTGAGACTGCAGGTGAGACTGCAGGTGAGACTACAGGAGAGACTGCAGGTGAGACTACAGGAGAGACTGCAGGTGAGACTACAGGTGAGACTACAGGTGAGACTACAGGTGAGACTGCAGGTGAGACTGCAGGTGAGACTGCAGGTGAGACTGCAGGTGAGACTACAGGTGAGACTGCAGGTGAGACTGCAGGTGAGACTGCAGGTGAGACTGCAGGTGAGACTGCAGGTGAGACTACAGGTGAGACTGCAGGTGAGACTGCAGGTGAGACTGCAGGTGAGACTGCAGGAGAGACTACAGGAGAGCCTACAGGTGAGACTGCAGGTGAGACTGCAGGTGAGACTGCAGGTGAGACTACAGGTGAGACTACAGGTGAGACTGCAGGTGAGACTACAGGTGAGACTGCAGGTGAGACTACAGGTGAGACTGCAGGTGAGACTACAGGTGAGACTGCAGGTGAGACTGCAGGTGAGACTGCAGCAGGAGAAACACCAGGGCAGTGTTCAGGGGAGACTAAAGCAGAGAGAGGAACAGACTCAGGTTTGACTCATTTACACAGATTTGTTTTGTAGAAAAACTTTGTCAAAAGCCAGCTCTTGTGACAAAACAGAAGGTCAGAGGCAAGAGTTTGGACAGTTTTTTTAAAAATGTTAAAAGGTTTCAACACTCAGCCTTTAAACAGAAACAGCAAAAGTTACAGCTATGAGCACGGGACCCGGCTTCTGTGACTATATTATCCACTCTTATCTTTTTATTTAATTAAGATTGTTAAAAGCAGATTTTATAAACTCAGTGTGGGTTTAATGCTCTTAAATATAAAAGTCAAATAGGAGCTTTTATTGCGACGGGCTGGTCTGTAAATGAAGGTCCTGTGAACAGCAGTCGATGTGTGTAATAATAAAGTAATGTAAAAATTGAACCCAGTATTGCTCTTGCTCTCTTCTGTGACTCAGTGTTGGCTTTGGGTTTGTTTCAGAAACCAGAACCAGATGACGGAGCACATTCTCTTCAGAGGTAACTGTGCCTTTCTACATTTACAACACAGAAAAGAACCAGGAGGAATAATGCTTGATTGTTCACTAGAGCTCTGCATCACCTGAGTCGCCTGAAGCTGTTGGTGGAAAAACCTGAGAAACTAGTTTCTGAAGAAGAAAAGGATGAAGGACGGTTCTCGTCTTCATCGACTGAAGGCCTTAGCCCTGGACCGACCTCGCAGGGAAAAAAATGATTGACATTAGACTGAGGACGAGACACTGAAGACTTGTAGAGAAGGAAGTGGAACAGTGCAATCTAACCTTATAAACTGAAGGGAATTAAATGAATAATTGTGAATTCAGTTTTATGTAACTGTTAAGTGCCAAAATAACATGGACAAAAATAAAACTACATTTGTCTTAAAAGTTTTTAATGTGATGTTTATTATTACAAACAGAATGTCACTAAACCTGCACACATTTATCAGTGGGAGGGGCTCTCTCTCAGTGGGAGGAGCTCTCAGTGGGAGAAGTTCTCTCTCAGTGGGAGGGGCTCTCAGTGGGAGAAGTTCTCTCTCAGTGGGAGGGGCTCTCAGTGGGTGGAGCTCTCTCTCAGTGGGAGAAGCTCTCTCTCAGTGGGTGGAGCTCTCATTGGGAGGAGCTCTCTCAGTGGGTGGAGCTCTCTCTCAGTGGGAGAAGCTCTCTCTCAGTGGGAGGGGCTCTCAGTGGGTGGAGCTCTCTCTCAGTGGGAGAAGTTCTCTCTCAGTGGGAGGGGCTCTCAGTGGGTGGAGCTCTCTCTCAGTGGGAGAAGTTCTCTCTCAGTGGGAGGAGCTCTCTCAGTGGGTGGAGCTCTCTCTCAGTGGGTGGAGCTCTCTCTCAGTGGGAGAAGCTCTCTCAGTGGGTGGAGCTCTCTCTCAGTGGGAGAAGCTCTCTCTCAGTGGGTGGAGCTCTCATTGGGAGGAGCTCTCTCAGTGGGTGGAGCTCTCTCTCAGTGGGTGGAGCTCTCAGTGGGAGGGGCTCTCAGTGGGTGGAGCTCTCTCTCAGTTGGAGAAGCTCTCTCTCAGTGGGTGGAGCAGGATAGTCTGGGATAGTGCTGTACATTTAAAAGGTGCAGTGATGTTAGAGTGAGAAGAAGAAATTTCACAGACCCTAGTGGCTGCTGCACAAATTGCATTTGAAATGTGAATATGTGAATACATTTTTTTGCTCGGTTGACTCAAAACAGGAGGAGAGAGGGTTGAATATTTATATAGTATTGTTCAGGATAATAGCAGTACAATGAGACAAACCAGAATAATCCACGTTTTTAGTATATTTTTTATTGCTAAATGTCAAACAAGTTCCAGTAGATGCAGTAGATTCTCAGAAAACTAGACCCAGCGTTCACGATGTGCAGCTCTTAAGGCTGTGTAATTGGGCAAATAGTTGAAAGAGGTGTGTTCAAAAGATTAGCAGTGTCTGCCGTTGACTGTACAAACTCTAAACTGGGATTTATCAATCCTGTGACTCACTAAACTAATATTTAGTTGCATGAGCACAGTTTTTTAAAACTGCTTCACATCTGTGTGGCACGTCTCAGCTGTTCTTCCACTCCATGATTCTTTAAGAACATTCTTTTTTCTCTTTTACATTTCTTGGTTTTGCTTCAGAAACAGCTTCTCGACTGGATTAAGGTTCTGGGATTGGGCTGACCACTGCATTACTTTTCTTGGTTTGAAACCAAGACTTTGCTGGTTTACTGTGTTTGGGTCATTGTCTTGTTGAAACAAACATTTCAAGAGCATGTCCTCTTCAG
This sequence comes from Neodontobutis hainanensis, assembly GCA_024349245.1. Classification (NCBI taxonomy): domain Eukaryota; kingdom Metazoa; phylum Chordata; class Actinopteri; order Gobiiformes; family Odontobutidae; genus Neodontobutis; species Neodontobutis hainanensis. The sequence continues at coordinate 345,741 of JALDNG010000199.1, forward strand.
CTTAAGGCAACAGGTCCTCTTCAAGTATTTAGACAAATGCAAACTGATCCATGATCCTGGTGTGTGATAGATAGGCCCAACACCATAGTAGGAGAAACATGCCCATATCATGATGCTCTTCACCATCTGTTCCCTCTTCACCGTCTTTACCCTCTTTACCCTCTTCACCCTCTTCACCCTCTTCACCCTCTTCACCCTCTTCACCCTCTTTACCCTCTTCACCCTCTTTACCCTCTTTACCCTCTTTACCCTCTTTACCCTCTTTACCCTCTTTACCCTCCTCTTTACCCTCTTTACCCTCTTCACCCTCTTTACCCTCTTTACCCTCTTTACCCTCTTCACCCTCTTCACCCTCTTCACCCTCTTTACCCTCTTCACCCTCTTCACCCTCTTTACCCTCCCTCTTCACCCTCTTTACCCTCTTCACCCTCTTCACCCTCTTCACCCTCTTTACCCTCTTCACCCTCTTTACCCTCCCTCTTCACCCTCTTTACCCTCCCTCTTCACCCTCTTTACCCTCTTTACCCTCTTCACCCTCTTCACCCTCTTTACCCTCTTCACCCTCTTTACCCTCCCTCTTCACCCTCTTCACCCTCTTCACCCTCTTTACCCTCTTTACCCTCCCTCTTCACTCTCTTTAGCCTCTTCACCCTCTTTACCCTCTTTACCCTCTTCACCCTCTTCACCCTCTTTACCCTCTTCACCCTCTTTACCCTCTTTACCCTCTTCACCCTCTTTACCCTCTTTACCCTCTTCACCCTCTTTACCCTCTTCACCGTCTTTACCCTCTTTACCCTCTTTACCCTCTTTACCCTCCCTCTTCACTCTCTTTACCCTCTTTACCTTCTTCACCCTCTTTACCCTCTTCACCCTCTTCACCCTCTTTACCCTCTTCACCGTCTTTACCCTCTTTACCCTCTTTACCCTCCCTCTTCACTCTCTTTACCCTCTTTACCTTCTTCACCCTCTTTACCCTCTTCACCCTCTTTACCCTCTTTACCCTCTTTGCCCTCTTTACCCTCTTCACCCTCTTCACCCTCTTTACCCTCTTCACCGTCTTTACCCTCTTTACCCTCTTTACCCTCCCTCTTCACTCTCTTTACCCTCTTTACCTTCTTCACCCTCTTTACCCTCTTCACCCTCTTTACCCTCTTTACCCTCTTTACCCTCTTTGCCCTCTTTACCCTCTTTACCCTCTTCACCCTCTTCACCCTCTTTACCCTCTTCACCGTCTTTACCCTCTTTACCCTCTTTACCCTCCCTCTTCACTCATTTTACCCTCTTTACCTTCTTCACCCTCTTTAGCCTCTTTACCCTCTTTACCCTCCCTCTTCACCCTCTTTACCCTCTTCACCCTCTTTACCTTCTTCACCCTCTTTACCCTCTTTACCCTCTTTACCCTCCCTCTTCACCCTCTTTACCCTCTTTACCCTCTTTACCCTCTTTGCCCTCTTTACCCTCTTTACCCTCCCTCTTCACTCTCTTTACCCTCTTTACCTTCTTCACCCTCTTTAGCCTCTTTACCCTCTTTACCCTCCCTCTTCACCCTCTTTACCCTCTTCACCCTCTTTGCCCTCTTTACCCTCTTTACCCTCCCTCTTCACTCTCTTTACCCTCTTTACCTTTTTCACCCTCTTTAGCCTCTTTACCCTCTTTACCCTCCCTCTTCACCCTCTTTACCTTCTTCACCCTCTTTACCCTCCCTCTTCACCCTCTTTACCCTCTTCACCCTCTTCACCCTCTTCACCCTCTTCACCCTCTTTACCCTCTTTACCCTCTTTACCCTCTTTACCCTCTTCACCCTCTTTACCCTCTTTACCCTCTTCACCCTCTTCACCCTCTTCACCCTCTTTACCCTCGTCACCCTCTTTACCCTCTTTACCCTCTTTACCCTCTTCACCCTCTTTACCCTCTTTACCCTCTTCACCCTCTTCACCCTCTTTACCCTCTTCACCCTCTTTACCCTCTTTACCCTCTTTACCCTCTTCACCCTCTTTACCCTCCCTCTTCACCCTCTTCACCCTCTTTACCCTCTTTACCCTCTTTACCCTCTTCACCCTCTTTACCCTCTTTACCCTCTTTACCCTCTTCACCCTCTTTACCCTCCCTCTTTACCCTCTTCACCCTCTTCACCCTCTTTACCCTCTTTACCCTCTTCACCCTCTTTACCCTCCCTCTTTACCCTCTTCACCCTCTTCACCCTCTTTACCCTCTTTACCCTCTTCACCCTCTTCACCCTCTTCACCCTCTTTACCCTCTTTACCCTCTTTACCCTCTTTACCCTCTTTACCCTCTTCACCCTCTTTACCCTCCCTCTTTACCCTCTTCACCCTCTTCACCCTCTTCACCCTCTTTACCCTCCCTCTTCACCCTCTTCACCCTCTTTACCCTCTTTACCCTCTTTACCCTCTTTACCCTCTTTACCCTCTTTACCCTCTTCACCCTCTTCACCCTCTTTACCCTCTTTACCCTCTTTACCCTCTTCACCCTCTTTACCCTCTTTACCCTCTTTACCCTCTTTACCTTCTTTACCCTCCCTCTTTACCCTCTTCACCCTCTTCACCCTCTTCACCCTCTTTACCCTCTTTACCCTCTTCACCCTCTTTACCCTCTTCACCCTCTTCACCCTCTTCACCCTCTTTACCCTCCCTCTTCACCCTCTTCACCCTCTTTACCCTCTTTACCCTCTTTACCCTCTTTACCCTCTTTACCCTCTTCACCCTCTTTACCCTCTTCACCCTCTTTACCCTCTTTACCCTCCCTCTTCACCCTCTTTACCCTCCCTCTTTACCCTCTTTACCCTCTTTACCCTCTTTACCCTCTTTACCCTCTTTACCCTCTTTACCCTCTTTACCCTCTTCACCCTCTTCACCCTCTTTACCCTCTTTACCCTCTTCACCCTCTTTACCCTCTTTACCCTCTTTACCCTCTTTACCTTCTTTACCCTCCCTCTTTACCCTCTTCACCCTCTTCACCCTCTTCACCCTCTTTACCCTCTTTACCCTCTTCACCCTCTTTACCCTCTTCACCCTCTTCACCCTCTTCACCCTCTTTACCCTCCCTCTTCACCCTCTTCACCCTCTTTACCCTCTTTACCCTCTTTACCCTCTTTACCCTCTTTACCCTCTTCACCCTCCCTCTTCACCCTCTTTACCCTCCCTCTTCACCCTCTTTACCCTCTTTACCCTCTTTACCCTCTTTACCCTCTTTACCCTCTTTACCCTCTTTACCCTCTTTACCCTCTTCACCCTCTTTACCCTCTTTACCCTCTTTACCCTCTTCACCCTCTTTACCCTCTTTACCCTCTTTACCCTCTTCACCCTCTTCACCCTCTTCACCCTCTTTACCCTCTTTACCCTCTTCACCCTCTTTACCCTCTTCACCCTCTTCACCCTCTTCACCCTCTTTACCCTCCCTCTTCACCCTCTTCACCCTCTTTACCCTCTTTACCCTCTTTACCCTCTTTACCCTCTTTACCCTCTTCACCCTCTTTACCCTCTTCACCCTCTTTACCCTCTTTACCCTCCCTCTTCACCCTCTTTACCCTCCCTCTTCACCCTCTTTACCCTCTTTACCCTCTTTACCTTCTTTACCCTCCCTCTTTACCCTCTTCACCCTCTTCACCCTCTTCACCCTCTTTACCCTCTTTACCCTCTTCACCCTCTTTACCCTCTTCACCCTCTTCACCCTCTTCACCCTCTTTACCCTCCCTCTTCACCCTCTTCACCCTCTGTACCCTCTTCACCCTATTTACCCTATTTACCCTCTTTACCCTCTTCACCCTCTTTACCCTCTTTACCCTCTTTACCCTCTTTACCCTCTTCACCCTCTTTACCCTCTTTACCCTCTTTACCCTCTTCACCCTCTTTACCCTCTTTACCCTCCCTCTTCACCCTCTTTACCCTCTTTACCCTGGACTGTGGACCGTGGCTTGAATTCAGAGTTCGGGGGTCGTCTCACAAACTGTCTGTGGCCCTTGGACCAAAAAGAACAGTTTTACTCTCATCAGTCACAAAATGTTCCTCCATTTCTCTTTAGGCCAGTTTGATGTGTTCTTTGGAAAACTCTAATCTCTTCTGCACATGTCTTTTTGAAACAGAGGGACTTTGCGAGGGATTCTTGAAAATAGACTAGCTTCGACAGACGTCTTCTAACGGTCCCAGAACTTACAGGTAACTGCAGACTGTCTTTGATCCTGGAGCTGATCATTGAGCCTTTAACGTTCTGGTTCCACGTCTCTCTGGTGTTGCTCTCCATTTTAAGGCATTAAAGATTATTTTAGCTGAACAGTCTATAATGTTTTTATAACTTTATAGGTTTTCCTCTCTCCAATCACCTTTATAATCAGAGTAAGACCCATATTCCTCAGGTTTTCAAAAGCGAGTCCACTAGAGTCCACCTGATGCACACCTGTTTTTTCACTAAATCGATGACCTCAGTGATTGAATGACACACTGCTATGTTTTTGAACACACCTCTTTCATTTATTTGCCCAGTTGCACAGCCTTAAGAGCTGCACATCATGAATGCTGGGTCTTGTTTTCTGAGAACCTACTGCACCTACTGGGAACTTGTTTGACACTTAACAATAAATATATATTAAAAACCTGGATTATTCTGGTTAGTCACATTGTACTGCTATTATTCTGAACATACTGTACGTCCTTTTATGCCAATTATTGTTTTACTGTGCAGTAAAAGTCGAAAAGCCTGGATGTAACAGCACTGTGGTAACAACAATGTCAGTGAATGGGGGAGCTATAATGGGCGGAAGGCGTTCATTTTTACAAAATTTTAATAAAAGTGAAAGATATTATTTTGTTATTGTCCTGTTCCAGAGCTGTATGTTCCCGTCGTGTCCCGCTGACATCACTGTCGCCCCCTGATGGTCGAACCTCACACTGTTCACCGGTCCTCCTCTGTCAAGAAATATTTGGGTGACTTCTCCTTTGTGCACCTGCAGCAGCCTCACCTGGCCATCGTCCCCGGCAACAGCCAGCTCACTTCCGGTCTTGCTGAAGCTCACCTGGTTGGCGCCGGATGGCCCCGTTTCTACGGAAACCAGCGCCGCCCTAGGCCGCCGCACATCCCAGATCTTCACCGTCCCGCCGCAGTCACAGGACGCGATGGAGTCCCCTGAAGAACAGGGTCATGTACGAGCTCAAGTGAGAACGGTCAGAGGGAGGGGTATTTGAGCTAAACGCTGTGGTCAGGTAGCTTCTAAAGCTCGGTAAATACTCCGAACAGATACAAAGTTCTGACCAGTACTTTTCATATTTCACAAGAAACTGAAGCTCAGACCTCCTCACCTTTCCTCATTAACCACACCCACTTCAGATTTCTGATCAATCACCCACAAAAAAAAGTTCTGCTCAGACAAATGACTCTGTTCTTGTAGAGTCTTTTATCAGATTACTTGAGGTAGGACCCTCCAGCCCCCAGTTGCAACCCCTCCTTTATTCGTCACGACCCTCAGTTGTGGAGCAGTGTCAGTGCAGAGATAAAACTCCAACAATCATCAAACATTAAACAGATTTACAGGCATTCTGTGTGGGTCACTTTTGAGTCTGACGGATGCAGGGACAGCAGACTTTTACACAAGGCTCATGAGGCACTGGCCCCTAAAGCTCTGAGCCTGGACTCACCTCACAAACCCTTGAAACACCTCTGCTTCTGCCTCTACTGCACCTGAGGCCTGAGTCTGACCTTTACACTTCACCTGCAGCATTAAAGTGAAGATAAATAAATCCATATTGAATCCCTTAAAGTGGGACAAAAGGTGGGCTCAGACTGTTTTGGTGGAAGAAACTCACCTAAATCACCAAAAGGTTCTGAAAATTGTCCAAAGCCAAAGCCTGTGTAGTTCTTAGCCCTCACCTGTCCTGTCGGAGGTGGCGTAGTTACAGGGAAACCCGTGTCCGTTAAACGCTGTTGAACACACGTTGGCTCTGGTGTCCCACAGAACCACGGTCTTGTCTTTGGAGGAGCTGAGCAGGAAGTGGTTCGACTGCGACAGGAAGTGCACTGAGCTGACCGCGCCGCTGTGACGACGCAGTGTGGCCCCCAATTGGCCGGTTCTCAGGTCCCACAGCCGCACGGTTTGGTCAGACGAAGCGGACGCCAGACGGAGGCCAGAGCGGTGGAAACTACAGCCCCAGGTGGAGCTGAGGTGATCGGACAGAGTCAGGACACACTGGCCCCTCCAGAGGTCCCACACTCGGATCTGACGGAGAACATCAGGAAACAAACCGAAAACACTAATCACACTTTTCGGGTTCTTTAGCTTTGACAAGAACAAAATAATGTACGGTATCAAAGATTAAATTAAGGTGTATTGAAGTTAATGAAGTTAAGATGACCTGGATGACTGAGAACCTCACAGAGTAATACTAAACTAAAGGTGGACTGGTTGAAAACATTGAGTTCAACTGACCGTGGAGTCTCCGCTGGTCGTGGCCACTTTGTCTCCGTCAGGACTGAAGCTGCAGCTTGTCAGCCAATCAGAGTGGCCCTCACCTGTGAGCAGCAGCTGCCCCACCTGCAACAGCGGCATCAAAGGTCACTGGAGTTTCAGACCTTCCTCTGGATCACGTCTAAACCAGGACTAACCTCTGAGCCTCTTACCTTCTCCTGATTGGTCGGCAGGGCCCAGAGTTTCCAGGTTCGGTCATCACTGGTCGAAGCCACAAGCTGTTTGATTGGATGGAGCTCGAGGCAGCTGATTGGTTGATGGTGAGCTCTGATTGAACAGGACAAACTAAAGGAGGCGGGGGTTGTTTCAAATCTTTTTGAGCCCAAATCTTCTCCTGCTTTGTTGTTTTTCCGATCTTTTGTTGCGCGGCCAGGCGCTCCGACGCTCTTGATTACACTCGGCACTGCGGTTTCTCGTTCGGATTTATCGCTTCCCCTCGTTGTGTCTCGTCCCGTGTCTTTACGAACTCTCTGGGCCTCCAGCCCGACCAGCGTCCGAAGCCTCAGGGCCGTGTCGTATCTCTGCGTTAGCGTCTTTAGCGCGTGTTCGTAACCGTCGCGATGTTCCTTGAGGCGTTTAAAGTCGTCCAACAGTTTGTGTTTTTGCTCCAGGACTCGATCGAACTGGTCTCGGTGAAAGTCCCGTTCGCGCTGGAGTCTCGATAAAGTCTCGTTCAAATCCATAACCTGTCGCTGAAGAAGCTCCGCCTCCTGATGCACCTGTCTGAGCTCTGATTGGACGAGAGACTGGTGAGTAAATGCATCTGGGATAAAACTGTGGGGAATGGGAATAAACAGGGTTAAACCAGGTTAAACCAGCTCTAAACCAGGTTAAACCAGGTTAAACCAGGTCTAAAGCAGGACTAAACCAAGACTAAACCAAGACTAAACCAGGTCTAAAGCAGGACTAAACCAAGACTAAACCAAGACTAAACCAGGTCTAAACCAGGTTAAACCAGGTTAAACCAGGTATAAAGCAGGTCTAAAGCAGGTCTAAACCAGGACTAAACCAGGTCTAAACCAGGTCTAAACCAGCTCTAAACCAGGACTAAACCAGGTCTAAACCAGCTCTAAACCAGGACTAAACCAGGTCTAAACCAGGTCTAAAGCAGGACTAAAGCAGGACTAAAGCAGGTCTAAACCAGGACTAAACCAGGACTAAAGCAGGACTAAAGCAGGTCTAAAGCAGGACTAAAGCAGGACTAAAGCAGGACTAAAGCAGGACTAAAGCAGGTCTAAAGCAGGACTAAAGCAGGTCTAAACCAGGACTAAACCAGGTCTAAACCAGGTCTAAAGCAGGACTAAACCAGGTCTAAACCAGGTCTAAACCAGGACTAAACCAGGACTAAACCAGGACTAAACCAGGACTAAACCAGGTCTAAACCAGGTCTAAACCAGGACTAAAGCAGGTCTAAAGCAGCTCTAAACCAGGACTAAACCAGGACTAAACCAGGTCTAAACCAGGTCTAAACCAGGTCTAAACCAGGTCTAAACCAGGACTAAAGCAGGTCTAAAGCAGGTCTAAACCAGGACTAAAGCAGGTCTAAACCAGGTCTAAACCAGGACTAAACCAGGACTAAACCAGGTCTAAACCAGGACTAAAGCAGGACTCACTGTTGTTGTTTCTGGTGCCACTCTTGTTGGAAACAGTCCAGAGTCCGGTTCAGACCTAGTCTCAACAGGAAGTTCCTCAGAAAGTCATCCACAATTTCAGGAATTGGACTCACAACCTGCAGCTGCTCAGAGGCACTAAGGCAGGACACACAAGTGTGTAGTTTAATGTTTAATATTGAATCTTTAGAAATAATATTGAATCTTAGAGAAAATAAACTGAAATATATTGGTGTGGACAGATAAGTTATAATCGTGTGAGATATTGTTTAAAAGTCTTTTCGATGAAGAGGTTTGTGTAATAAATAAAAAGTTCTGAGTCTGAGGAGACGGCTCCTGTTCACACCACTTGAGTCAAACGTTATAATTCTCCAGAGTCTGGCTGGGTTTAAGAGTTTTTCTAGCGCTACAGTTCTCTGGGTATTGTTCGGTTCAGGGATTTATTTAGAAATGCACAGACTTATTTGAAGCTGAGGAAGACACTCATTGGAATTTGCTTTATGCCTTCTCTGGGGAACACGGTCCTAGCTTTAGCCAGAAGCAGGTTCTTAATAAAGGTAGATTGCTTAAGTCTGGGTAAGTCCACTAGGTTCTGGACTTAGTTGGATCTTACCTGGTCCAGTTCTGTTTCCGGCCTGAGGCCGACGCCTCATGGGTCTTCTCAGACATGTTTTTAACTCTTTTTACGGATTTGTCTCCAGCTGTAGTCTTTACTCTGACAGGATTGTTTCCACGTTTCCACGGCAACAGCTCAGCAGCAGTTACTCCTCCTCTTCCTGTTTCCTGTTTCTATAGCAACACCACAAACACTTATTTACACACACACACACACACACACACACACACACACACACACACACACACACACACACACACACACACACACACACACCAGGACTAAACCAGGACTCAAGCGTCTAGAGGCCTGCCTCGTTTCAATTAAAACATGGATGTCTCAAAACTGAGCTCTTGTTAATTGGTCCTGCCAGTCATCGGCACAAGTTCAACAATCTTACTGTCTCCATCAACAACTGTTGTTTGGATCACGGCAACACTCTGAGGAACCTCGGTGTCATTTTTGACTCCACACTCTCTCTGCAGCAGCACATTAGTGAGGTCACTAAACTGGGCTTTTTTCACTTGAGGAATATCTCAAAAACTCGCTCCTGCCTCTCTTTAGCTGATGCTGAAATTCTCATTCATGCATATGTCACATCCAGGCTGGACTACTGCGTTATTCTCTGGACTGCCGAGGAAAAGTACTCACAGTCTACAAATGGTCCAAAATACAGCCGCCTACGATGGCCGAGACAGCTCAACACGCTGCAAATGAAGAAAGCAGCAGCAAATAAAGAAAACATCTTCATCAGTTTCACAACACGCGCGCTGCAAAAGTTCACAACACATACAAATACAAAAACGCGCTGCAAATTCAAAAACGCGCTGCAAATAACACAGACCACAACGGAAATGTTTTAAGGGGACTCCTTTGAGTGACGTACCCCTAATGGGACCTGCTTATTGTTTGCTCGCCTGTCGCGTTGTTGTCAGTGTTGTTGTCACTGACCTGAAAGGTGAGGTTTTTTTTTAATTTTTAGATCATGATCGTATAATTGCTTAGTCGTTTGGATATTGTTGGCCTAAATATATTGTTCGTCACTCAAATGAGTCCCCTTAAAACATTTCCGTTGTGGTCTGTGTTATTTGCAGCGCGTTTTTGTATTTGTATGTGTTGTGAACTTTTGCAACGCGCGTGTTGTGAAACTGATGAAGATGTTTTCTTCATTTGCAGCGTGTTGAGCTGTCTCGGCCACCGTAGCCGCCAGACTTTTAACAAAGACCAGGAAGTTTGATCACATTACTCCGGTCCTGGCTTCATTACACTTCCTCATGTTAGAGCTGATTTCAAAGTTCTCTTGTTAACCTATAAAATCCTTTGTGGACGTGCGCCCTCTGACCTCTCTGACCTTATCACCTGGTATACTCCAGCTCGTACCCTTCGCTCTCAGGACGCTGGCCTCCTTCAACTTCCTCGAATAAAGAAGAAGTCTGCTACAGAGCCTTTTCTTATAGAGCCACATTTTTGTGGAATGTGCTCCCGGTGGAAGTGCGGCGATCTGACTCTGTTGAGATTTTCAAAAACTCAAAACATACTTATTTCACCAAACGTATGGAGACTGATGATCATAGTGTTAGGTTTACACTGGTTGTAGCTGTAGGTACACACTCACACTGGTCTGTAGCTGTAGGTACACACTCACACTGGTCTGTAGCTGTAGGTACACACTCACACTGGTCTGTAGCTGTAGGTACACACTCACACTAGTCTGTAGCCGTAGGTACACACTCACACTGGCTGTAGCTGTAGGTACACACTCACACTGGTCTGTAGCTGTAGGTACACACTCACACTGGTTGTAGCTGTAGGTACACACTCACACTGGTATGTAGCTGTAGGTACACACTCACACTGGTCTGTAGCTGTAGGTACACACTCACACTGGTTTGTAGCTGTAGGTACACACTCACACTGGTATGTAGCTGTAGGTACACACTCACACTGGTCTGTAGCTGTAGGTACACACTCACACTGGTCTGTAGCTGTAGGTACACACTCACACTGACTGTAGCTGTAGGTACACACTCACACTGGTCTGTAGCTGTAGGTGCACACTCACACTGGTCTGTAGCTGTAGGTGCACACTCACACTGGTCTGTAGCTGTAGGTGCACACTCACACTGGTCTGTAGCTGTAGGTACACACTCACACTGGTCTGTAGCTGTAGGTACACACTCACACTGGTCGTAGCTGTAGGTACACACTCACACTGGTCTGTAGCTGTAGGTACACACTCACACTGGTCTGTAGCTGTAGGTGCACACTCACACTGGTCTGTAGCTGTAGGTACACACTCACACTGGTCTGTAGCTGTAGGTACACACTCACACTGGTCTGTAGCTGTAGGTACACACTCACACTGGTCGTAGCTGTAGGTACACACTCACACTGGTCTGTAGCTGTAGGTGCACACTCACACTGGTCTGTAGCTGTAGGTACACACTCACACTGGTCTGTAGCTGTAGGTGCACACTCACACTGGTCTGTAGCTGTAGGTACACACTCACACTGGTCTGTACTGGTCGTAGCTGTAGGTACACACTCACACTGGTCTGTAGCTGTAAGTACACACTCACACTGACTGTAGCTGTAGGTGCACACTCACACTGGTCTGTAGCTGTAGGTGCACACTCAACCGCTCATTATTATTACATCTGTATATTTTCAGTAGTATTTAGCACTTTTGTTTTTCTCCTTTCTACCTCCTCCTAGGGTGGACTCTGATCTGCTGGTGATGTGTACTCCCCCCCCCCCCGACTCTGCTCCAGTGTGAGGACCCCCAGCTCATCTTTCATTTACCTTGATATTGGCTAAGGTCCCATCCACCTTACATACACAGACAGAGTGGACACTGGACGCTGTCAACATAAATGTTTTTTGTGAATATGTTTTGTATTTATATGTATTTTTTCAACTGTCCTGGACACATTCTTGCACGGCCTGTCCGTCCTGGGAGTGGATCCCTCCTTCTGTGGTTCTCCCTGAGGTTTCTCTTTTTTCACGGCTGGGTTTTTTTGGAGTTTTTCCTCACCCTGATGGAGGGTCTAAGGACAGGGGGTGTTGTCTAGTGCAGTCTGTTAAGCCCTTTGAGGCGGCTGTTGTTGTGATATTGGGCTGTACAAAAATAAATTTCCTGTCTTGTCTAAAACAGGACTAAACCAGGTCTAAACCAGGTCTGGGAATGTAATCAAGTCCAGGCTGATCTCGGTTAAACTCTTTATTCTCAGGTGAGTTAGAAACATGTTCACATTCCTTTGAACTGCTGCATGATGTTCAGCAGCTGTTCACTGCGTTTCTGGATCGAGGTCTGCTCCTCCTTCAGTCGCTCCTGCTCCTGCTGCACCTCCTCCTGAAACACACACCACATACTGCAGTATATAGTTACTCAGGGAACTCTCCAGACCAGGACCAAACCTGGACTAGACCTGGACTAGACTCTTGGTGCGTTTACTGACCCTCGTCCTGCAGAGCTCTCTTCTCTCTCGGTCGTTCTCCTCGGCTCTCGCTCTGAGCCAGGCCTCGTTCTGAGTCCGGTGTCGCTCCAGCATGTCCTGCAGCTCCTGATACACATCCATCAGAGACTGTTACAGGTCCTGACACACATCCATCAGAGACTGTTACAGGTCCTGACACGCATCCATCAGAGACTGTTACAGGTCCTGACACACATCCATCAGAGACTGTTACAGGTCCTGACACGCATCCATCAGAGACTGTTACAGCTCCTGACACGCATCCCCCGGAGACTGTTACAGGTCCTGACACGCATCCACCAGAGACTGTTACAGGTCCTGACACGCATCCACCAGAGACTGTTACAGGTCCTGACACGCATCCACCAGAGACTGTTACAGGTCCTGACACGCATCCACCAGAGACTGTTACAGGTCCTGACACACATCCATCAGAGACTGTTACAGGTCCTGACACACATCCATCAGAGACTGTTACAGGTCCTGACACGCATCCACCAGAGACTGTTACAGGTCCTGACACACATCCACCAGAGACTGTTACAGGTCCTGACACGCATCCACCAGAGACTGTTACAGGTCCTGACACGCATCCATCAGAGACTGTTACAGCTCCTGACACACATCCATCAGAGACTGTTACAGCTCCTGACACGCATCCATCAGAGACTGTTACAGCTCACACACATCCCCCAGAGACTGTTACAGCTCCTGACACGCATCCATCAGAGACTGTTACAGCTCCTGACACGCATCACCCAGAGACTGTTACAGCTCCTGACACGCATCCATCAGAGACTGTTACAGCTCCTGACACGCATCCATCAGAGACTGTTACAGCTCCTCACACGCATCCCCCAGAGACTGTTACAGGTCCTGACACGCATCCACCAGAGACTGTTACAGGTCCTGACACGCATCCCCCAGAGACTGTTACAGGTCCTGACACGCATCCATCAGAGACTGTTACAGGTCCTGACACGCATCCATCAGAGACTGTTACAGCTCCTGACACGCATCCATCAGAGACTGTTACAGCTCCTGACACGCATCCCCCAGAGACTTTTACAGCTCTGGTAACAGTCTTTAACAGTCACCCCAGCAGGGTGAACGCTGTCTGTATCATCCTCATGGCTTCGTCTCGGACTGAGCTGAAGTCTCTGTGAACCAGCTGCTTTAGTGGAGAAACATAAGATACATGTCACTAAGAGCTGCTTGTGTCGACTCTGATAAACACTAAATGCTGCTTTTTTACTGCCTGTAGATAATTATAAAAATACTGGGCTCGGCTTTGAGCTGGACACGGGACTGGGACAGATCAATAAACTCTGCCCGAAGCAGCGGCTCCTGACACACACCCACAAGAGACTGTTACAGGTTAAACACTAACTCTTTCCAAGGATATTCTATGTCTCACAGACAGGTCCAGGTCAGTCACTGTCCGTCTCACAGACAGGTCCAGGTCAGTCACAGTCCGTCTCACAGACAGGTCCAGGTCAGTCACAGTCCGTCTCACAGACAGGTCCAGGTCAGTCACAGTCCGTCTCACAGACAGGTCCAGGTCAGTCACAGTCCGTCTCACAGACAGGTCCAGGTCAGTCACAGTCCGTCTCACTGACAGGTCCAGGTTAGTCACAGTCCGTCTCACAGACAGGTCCAGGTTAGTCACAGTCCGTCTCACAGACAGGTCCAGGTCAGTCACAGTCCGTCTCACAGACAGGTCCAGCAAACTGAGGAAGTGTTGGACCTGTAGTTGCTGCAGTCTGAGGGCTTCATGGTTCTCTCTGTCTCTCTGAAGAGCAGCAGCAGCCCTCGACAGCTCACTTTTTTCTCTGGAACAACACAGAAGCACACTGAGATAAGTCAGTTCCGTCTTGTATTAGGTCACAAAGGTGTGTTGTGTTACCGGTCCAGTTTGATGAACTCCTGGTCCAGCAGGGTGAACGCCGTCTGTATCATCCTCATGGCTTCGTCTCGGACTGAGCTGAAGTCTCTGTGAACCAGCTGCTTTAGTGGAGAAACATAAGATACATGTCACTAAGAGCTGCTTGTGTCGACTCTGATAAACACTAAATGCTGCTTTCTTATTGCCTGTAGATAATGAGACCTCAGATCAATAAGCTCAGCCCGAAGCAGCAGCTGACGAGGGGTTGTTAGAAAGAACTACTAGAACTAAGAGTATGTGCAGATGAGTGGTCACCTCAGGACTGGCGGCCATAGCCCTGCTCTGATTGGTTGGGACAGAGTAACTCAGCTCGTAGCGAACGTTGGGGATTTTAGTCGGACTGAAGCTATGGGACAAAAACAGACCTGAGTCACAACAGCACGAGGCATAAGAGAAATAAGATCTGGAATAAAAAGACCCGACCTCTGGCTGAGTCCCTGCAGACCGAACTCTGACAGGATCTCCTTCATCACTGAGACAGGAAATACACCTGGTTAATTCCTGGTTTAGACCTGGTTTTACCTGTTTTAGACCTGTTTTAGACCTGGTTTTACCTGGTTTCACCTGGTTTTACCTGGTTGTCTCTCTGAAGGGTTGATGAGCTTCATGACTCTCAGGTCGTTAAAGTCATGCTCTTGGTCCCGCCCCCCAAACACGTACAGCTATTGATCAAACCCAGTGACACTCTCACGTCATTAATATTCACAGAATATTAATTAATTCTAAATGAATATTCGTATATTATAATTTCACTGAGGTCAGACTGACGTGGCTGTGCAGGATGAAAGCCGTGTGTCCGTGTCGTCGTGTTGGAGGCAGACCCACGTACAGAGGCACCTTCCACTTCATCTTTGCTGAAAACAAAACAACACATAGATGACCAATAAGGACTTTCAGAAAGACTGATTATAATGGCAGGATTATGAGTTTTTTTAGTGTACTTTATTTAAATGTCCATGTTTATGTGCAAAATGAAACCAGGGTATTTGCAAATAAATGGTCCAATAATAAGAGAACCTCACTCGATGTGTGTCACTGACCGATGCTGAGTTTGTGAATCTCATTTGATAACATCTCTGTTCCGTCTTCGTTGATGATCTTCCCTCCAAACAGATAAATGTCCTACACAACAGAAAGATGATGTTTATACTGTGTATTATCTTCTGAAACTTGAGGCATTCGTTGTTGTACCTTGTCATGATGAGCGCTGAGAGTCTGTCCACTACAGGCAGCAGGACTTTCTCCTTTCACCTCCCACTTCTGCCACAGCAGACTCTCTGCACAACGAAACAAGGTCCAATCAGCCGAGTACGTTCACAACGAAACAAGGTCCAATCAGCCGAGAACTTTCACAACAAAACGAGGTCCAATCAGCCAAGAACATTCACAACGAAACAAGGTCCAATCAGCCATGAACATTCACAACGAAACGAGGTCCAATCAGCCGAGTACGTTCACAACGAAACAAGGTCCAATCAGCCGAGTACGTTCAAAACGAAACGAGGTCCAATCAGCCGAGTACGTTCACAACGAAACGAGGTCCAATCAGCCGAGTACGTTCAAAACGAAACGAGGTCCAATCAACCGAGTACGTTCACAACGAAACGAGGTCCAATCAGCCGAGAACTTTTACAAGGACACAAGGTCCAATCCAATTATGTTTTTTTTATTGAATTAGGACCTGGTCTGCACCTTACTCACCAAATGATTTTTATTTTGAACGTTTATCTCCACCTCTGTGACTGTTACACCTCTTTTATTTTGAAGTCTTGTCTTTTATTTTAAAGTGTCACCTGTATTTTCTTTTGAAGACTCACCTGTGTTGAGAACATACTGGTCTCTGCAGAAGTCTCACCTGTGTTGAGAACATACTGGTCTCTGCAGAAGACTCACCTGTGTTGAGAACATACTGGTCTCTGCAGAAGACTCACCTGTGTTGAGAACATACAGGTCTCTGCAGAAGATTCACCTGTGTTGAGAACATACTGGTCTCTGCAGAAGATTCACCTGTGTTGAGAACATACTGGTCTCTGCAGAAGACTCACCTGTGTTGAGAACATACGGGCCTCTGCAGAAGACTCACCTGTGTTGAGAACATACTGGTCTCTGCAGAAGACTCACCTGTGTTGAGAACATACTGGTCTCTGCAGAAGACTCACCTGTGTTGAGAACATACTGGTCTCTGCAGAAGACTCACCTGTGTTGAGAACATACTGGTCTCTGCAGAAGTCTCACCTGTGTTGAGAACATACAGGTCTCTGCAGAAGTCTCACCTGTGTTGAGAACATACAGGTCTCTGCAGAAGTCTCACCTGTGTTGAGAACATACTGGTCTCTGCAGAAGACTCACCTGTGTTGAGAACATACTGGTCTCTGCAGAAGTCTCACCTGTGTTGAGAACATACAGGTCTCTGCAGAAGTCTCACCTGTGTTGAGAACATACGGGCCTCCTCAGAAGTCTCACCTGTGTTGAGAACATACGGGCCTTCGCAGAAGTCTCACCTGTGTTGAGAACATACGGGCCTTCGCAGAAGTCTCACCTGTGTTGAGAACAAACAGGTCTCTGCAGAAGTCTCCTGTTTGTCTGAATCCTCCAAACATGAAGAGCTGATCCCAGACCAGGGCACAGCTCTGACCCCAGC